>CM022530.1:5488559-5742994 GCA_012273795.1 Dendrolimus punctatus | reverse complement strand
TAGAAAGTGTTGACGACGGAATAGCATCATAGAAACTCGCCGACCCGTCTACACAGGTGATAAGAGCATAGGTGTAATTTGCTAAGCCTCGTAGATAACATGTATACGGCCGTTAAACGCAAGAAAAGACGGGTCGGACAGAGATGCATATAGTCTTATAATATTTCATATAACCGTGTATATCGTTCTGTTTTGTTTAAACTTAATTTAATTAATTAGTGATATTATAGTATAAATAAGTATTGTCATAATAGCCTTAAGCTTGTTGAAATAAACGTTTAATGTTTTGCGTTTCATTAACGACCCAAATAGATCCTGGTAAATGAGACCAGGCTATGGGCGTGCAGAACGCCGCCTGTAGTCCTGCACTCAAAGTAAATAAGGGAACCGGGTTCCAGGCGTGCAGAACGCCGCCTGGAGCCCGGGACCCAAAGGGGTAGCGGAAACGGGGCTTCGGGAATGCAGAACGCAACCGGAGCCCCAGATCCGTGAGGTATGCCTGTACTACTGCCTACTCCATAGCGAGTAGGCCATAATGTTAGTGCAGGCAGAGGTCCGCGCGCCACAGCGCATGGTTATGCAATGAGGTAATCGCTCGCGCGCTCGACGCTTTATATTTATAGTCATGAAGCGGGGGGCGAGGAAAGTGCCCGTAAGAATGTCCCGCGTTTCGAAACTATGGATCATATGTATGTAGGAACCCACAGGATAGGCTAGGATCTATGATGTTGTAAATATTGTAATAGCGATAAGGTAAAATAAGGCTTATGTAAAGTGCAATTAAATAAATAAAACAAAGGGGGTGTTACAACGAAGTGGGGGTCGGCGGAGGCGGCATTGTATAAATATAGGGCGCCTTGCGAGGCCCGTTTGTAGTTCGTGATAAGCAGCAGTTCACGCCCGGGGAGAAGCTCCCTCCCGCCGACCACGCAACCGTTGAAAGCCGCCCGTAGCAAATATTTCATCGTTTCATTTCGGCATCCTTCTCGCACCAGAACCAGCAACCAACCAACCAACAGTCCACTGCATCTCCAACATTGTCTGGTCAGATTCGAGCCGTATTGGAAGAACGGAAGAATGCCGAATACTAGAAGCAGAATTGAAAAGGATGCTGCACAAGCGAGCAAGAAGAGTGCGAAAGAGACACCAACAACTTCAATGACGACTGGCAGTGTCACGGCGGAATCTGGAACAGAGACTAGCTCCGTAAAAGCAACGACTGTAAAAGCAACGACTGTAAAAGCAACGACAGTAAAAGCAACGACACAACACCCTCTCTCTGTTTCGGATACCCAGACCCAGGCACCACTGGGTCGCAAATCTCTTGCAAAATGGAACGCACTCAAAAACCCTCAAGGTCACCATCACGCCATTCTACGACGTCACAAAAGCAGTTCCCCGAGTTAGAGGCGAAAGAAAACCTGGCCACCTTGAGAATAAAACTATTAGAGGCGGCTATTGAAAAGGAACAGGCCAGATTGAGTAAAATTCGTTTAGAATTAACGGATGACGTCATCGAAGAAAGCGAACTACCATCAAGAAGAATTAATATGTGGTTCGAGAGACTGCCAAAACAGCAAGAACCACATCTCAACCCCGCAACCCCCCGCCTCACTTACGCATGCCAGCAAGCAGGAACAAATCGATGAACGTGGACAGGAAGCCCGCGTCGGGAATATGGCACGCGGACAACAGGTCTTAGAACAAGACCCGCCTGCACGTTCTAACGTCATGGATATGACGTCACTGGCAGAAGCGCTCGCCGAGGCGGTACGATCAAGCACAAGGCAGGCGCAACGATATATACAAGAACTCCCAATCTTCAACGGACAGAGCAGCCAATGGCTGTCATTCCAGGGAGCGTTCCGGGAGTCAGAGGGGAGTTTCACTTCTATGGAAAACGTCGTGCGCCTGCGGAGAAGCCTAAGGGGAGCCGCACTGGAGGCCGTCAGCGCCCTGTTGATTTCGCAGACAGGGCCTGAAGAAATTATGAAAGCATTAGAAAGAAGATTTGGCCGTCCAGATGCCCTTGTGCTGGGGGAAATGGAAAAAATTAGAATGTTGCCACGAGTCACCGACAGCCCTCGGGACTTATGTGTATTTGCCAACAAGATGGCAAATGTCGTCGCAACAATTGAAGTGTGAACAAGCCACAGTATCTACATAGCCCAGAGATGCTTCGCCTTATTGTTGAAAATTGTCTCCAATTCTGAAGAACAAGTGGTACGATTACGCTTCCACGAAGCTTGAAGGGGTTCCAGAATTGAAGAAACTCGCTATATTTTTAAATGAAGAGGCTGACAAATGTGCTGCGTACGCTCCAATCGAGTGTCAGAGCGAGACAGCACTATCGAAAAGAAGGACGGAACATGTGCACACAGTCAGTCATGCGAGTGAGCGAGACAGGAACAGCTACGCGTGCCCGGCCTGCAAGCGAAATCATCTACTTATTAATTGTCGCAAATTTATCAACGCCGATGTGAACGCACGCTGGGACATAGCAAAGAAAATAAAATATGTTTCAATTGTCTTCAAAGCAAGCACCGAAGATCATCGTGCTGCGCTCCGGCTTGCAGTAAGGAAGGGTGCAAGTTACGTCACCACCGACTGCTGCACTACAAGAGTGACGTCACTACTCAGGTTAGTCCAAGTGCAGCGAGTGTGACGTCAGAACCAGCCGGAGAGATTCTAGCATCTGTAATCGACAGTGTGTCCAGTGACAGAAGAAGCCAGCGACGTGCCTACTTGAAAGTGGCCCCGGTCGCTATAGCCGGACCGAGGGGCAGTTGCCACACTTACGCACTACTGGACGAAGGGAGCACCGTGACCATCATTGACGCGCAGCTGGCAGATGAACTGGGACTTAGCGGACCACGTGACCCCATGAAAATGCAAGGAGTTAACGGCGAGGAGTCATCGCATGACTACAGTATGCGAGTGACCGCGAAGATAAGGGGCTCATATGAAACTGAAGAACATATGCTAAGGGACGCGCGCACCATAAATGACATGAGCTTCTTCAGCCAGTCTGTTCGTCGAAGCGATGTGCAGGGCTGTGCACATCTACAAGACATTGAAAATGTACTCATCTATGAAAGGGCTACACCGATGATACTGATCGGGCAAGACAATTGGGACCTTATCGTCTCCAATGACGTGCGAAAGGGACCCCGTAACCAACCGGTCGCCTCACGCACGCAATTGGGTTGGGTGCTGCATGGCTGCTGCACTCCAACAGCATCGCCGGCTGTGGTATGCTCACAAGCGAGCATTATTAATACTGAACACAGCCCGCGAAGAAAGAAGAAAAAATTGGCAACGAAGAAACATAGAAGTGTGACGTCATCGGGCAACACCAAGTGTGTAACCGCTTCCCCTACCGGCGGGAGCAGTGGGAAGAAAAAGAGGCGTCGACGTCGCACTAAGAAGTTAAAGAAGAACAACATAACAAGCGACACCGGACCCCGGAGTCCGATGGCAGAAATGCCCAAGAAGTCCTGCGTCGTGCCAGAAGTCGCTACGTCACAAGGAACGACGTGTGCGTCCAACTGGGTCCATGTTCCCGCATCCCGAGCACGGACCCCGAAGAAAAATGAAAATCTAGGCCGAGAAAAGGCAAAGAAAAAATGTGAACAAGTTGAAACAAATTTGGAAGATAGAAATCATCGATTTCAATTACGTAAAACGCGCTTATCAGTGGACAAGCCGACTTCAAGCGCGGGCTTACGCAGCAAGCGCCCGCCGACGAATGCTCACGCGCCGTCGCATCGACTTATTATGTACTAATCGAAGCGACCCGCGCGCCCCGCACACTGATAAGCGAACGTTGCAAGTGAAGAATCAACGAGGCGCAAGATATAAGCTACGAGATGGCCAATCCTGGTATCTTACATGAGAAACTACACCATGGCGGCGTCGAGATGGTGGTCAACGAGCTACGGCAGCGATTGTGGGTCATGAAGATACGGCCCTCAGTCAAAGCAGTGTTGAGGAATTGCCTCCATTGCCGGCTGAGGCGGCCCAGCCAGCGAGTCCATCGACGGGAAGCCTGCCCGCAGCTCGCCTGGCACATCACTCGCGCCCATTCACCTTCACCGGCCTGGACTATTTTGGCCCATTGGAGGTGACCGTGGGCCGTCACCGGGAGAAGAGGTACGTGGCGCTGTTCACGTGTCTGACGTCACGGGCACTGCACCTCGAGGTCGTCGCGTCGCTGAGTACTGACTCAGCCATCAACGCGCTGCGCCGCTTCATAGCGCGGCGCGGCGTCCCCACCGAACTCTGGAGTGACGACGCTACGTGCTTCCGCTCGGCCGACCGCGAACTCGCGGAGGCTGGGCGCGCCATCGAGGAAGAGGCGTCACGCCGGCAGATCGCCTGGTGGTTCCTACCGCCGGCGGCACCCTTCATGGCCGGCGCGTGGGAGCGCATGGTACGCACCGTCAAGGAGGCGCTGCGAATCACCCTGCGCGAGCAGCGCCCGAGCGACGAGACGCTCGCCACACTGCTCGCCGAAGTCGAAGCCACCGTGAACTCGCGGCCGCTCACTCATGTGGCCGTGAGTCCCGACGAGCCCCCAGCCATCACGCCGAACATGCTGCTCCTGGGACCAAACTGCCACACGCCAGCCCCCGGGAACTTCGAGGCCAGCGACGTGACTGCGCGCGCGCACTGGAGACGCGCGCAGTACCTCGCCGATGTCTTCTGGCGACGGTGGGTGCAGGAGTACCTACCGCTACTACAACACCGGCGGGAGCCCTACGCGAGCGGTGACAGCCCTAAGGTAGGCGATTTGGTTATAATCTGTGACCCAAATCTGCCCCGCAACACGTGGCCCCGAGGACGAGTGACTGCAGTGCATCCCGGCAAGGACGGCGAGGTTCGAGTCCTGGACGTGACGACGGCCAGCGGACGAGTGCTGAGGCGGCCTACCAAGAGAGTCGTCGTGCTGCCCATAGAAGAATCGCGGGACGCGACGGCGGGAGAATGTTGACGACGGAATAGCATCATAGAAACTCGCCGACCCGTCTACACAGGTGATAAGAGCATAGGTGTAATTTGCTAAGCCTCGTAGATAACATGTATACGGCCGTTAAACGCAAGAAAGAGACGGGTCGGACAGAGATGCATATAGTCTTATAATATTTCATATAACCGTGTATATCGTTCTGTTTTGTTTAAACTTAATTTAATTAATTAGTGATATTATAGTATAAATAAGTATTGTCATAATAGCCTTAAGCTTGTTGAAATAAACGTTTAATGTTTTGCGTTTCATTAACGACCCAAATAGATCCTGGTAAATGAGACCAGGCTATGGGCGTGCAGAACGCCGCCTGTAGTCCTGCACTCAAAGTAAATAAGGGAACCGGGTTCCAGGCGTGCAGAACGCCGCCTGGAGCCCGGGACCCAAAGGGGTAGCGGAAACGGGGCTTCGGGAATGCAGAACGCAACCGGAGCCCCAGATCCGTGAGGTATGCCTGCACTACTGCCTACTCCATAGCGAGTAGGCCATAATGTTAGTGCAGGCAGAGGTCCGCGCGCCACAGCGCATGGTTATGCAATGAGGTAATCGCTCGCGCGCTCGACGCTTTATATTTATAGTCATGAAGCGGGGGGCGAGGAAAGTGCCCGTAAGAATGTCCCGCGTTTCGAAACTATGGATCATATGTATGTAGGAACCCACAGGATAGGCTAGGATCTATGATGTTGTAAATATTGTAATAGCGATAAGGTAAAATAAGGCTTATGTAAAGTGCAATTAAATAAATAAAACAAAGGGGGTGTTACAACGAAGTGGGGGGTCGGCGGAGGCGGCATTGTATAAATATAGGGCGCCTTGCGAGGCCCGTTTGTAGTTCGTGATAAGCAGCAGTTCACGCCCGGGGAGAAGCTCCCTCCCGCCGACCACGCAACCGTTGAAAGCCGCCCGTAGCAAATATTTCATCGTTTCATTTCGGCATCCTTCTCGCACCAGAACCAGCAACCAACCAACCAACAGTCCACTGCATCTCCAACAGAAAGAGTGCAGAAAAAAATGTTAAATATTCTCTATTATAGATTCCATCTTGGCCGCGAATACAGATCTTACATAAAAAGACTAGTGAAATTTAAAATTGACTCACTCAAATCACGACGTGAATGTAATGAACTACTTTGTTTATTTAAGCTCTTAAATGGCTCAATTGACTGTCCAGACATACTTTCCTTCATTAATTTTAACACTAGATACAAAACTCGTAATCCTTCGCCTAGACTCTTTTCCCTTCAAGTTTTTAAAAATAACACATCCTTTTATAATCCAATCACAAGAATGTGCAGGCTTTATAATGAGATTGCAAGTACAAATACATCCGTTGATATTTTTAATTCCTCCTTCTTTAAATTTAAACGCGAAATTCGAGCTATTATTTGCACCAATACTTCTGGCATAATTACATAATAATTTTGTTACCTTACCACTGTATATCTAACATTATATTAAGTCATACTAACCCCTAGATATATTGTCAATGTATGGTACATTATGTGCTCACATGTTTAGAGTTACAGCTTAGACCTGATTTTTTATATATAATATGAAATTTGTAACTTTAGCTGTATCTTGTTTTGTGTGCCAAATAAATAAATAAATAAATATTATTATCCCTGCAATTTTAAAATTTGTTCTTTCTATCTCGTTATAATATACCTTTTACTTACTTAATATCGTTATCATTGATCAAGAGATTTGTAAAAAATATTTTTTGCGCAATAAAGTGCTTACCTATTGCTTTTTGTGTTATGGCAAGACTTGTATGGTAAAATTTCTCGCCTAGTGCATTATTATAGGGCTGCTTGTTCAAATGTTTTCTCGTTAAATTTATGAGTTCAGCAGATAAATAAAACCAATCAGAATTTTCAGGATTCAACTTTATTTAGCAAATATTCAATTTCAATGCCCTTGATAGTTAACGTTTTCGAAGCAACATTGCTGTTTAAAGATTTCAAATCTAGGAAGTTTGAAATAAGACACCTGGACAAAGGCTGACAACATGATGCATATAACATAACCAGTATAATCATGTAGACGTCAGCGACCCATACCGTGATGTAATATACCTGTGACGCCATCTCGTCATATCAAAATAAAACTGGCACTTGTGGTGGCAACAATAGACGAACGTCACGAAATACTTCATAGTTCATGGAATGACACGCAGTTACCTGTATGACCAATAAAGTATATTATTTAATTGTATTATATTATTAAAATATATTATGTAATTTTCGGGTGCTGTGAATAAAGATTTGCCTGTTGCGGTCTTATCGCGTTATTGCAAAGTTTCACCGCAACTTAGTCATTTCTATGACAGGATACTCCTGCTTATACGTATCACTCAGGACATACCACATTTCACTCCCATGTAAGTCAATAACTTTAACGGGCGTGTTGGAGTCACGATTAATGATACCTCAGGGCCTAAAGCGGACGGTTTTTGCGAATCGTTTAGTGTAATCGATACGTATGGTAGGTCTAGAATATAATATAAAATTCCACTCTATTTTGATAGTTGTCACAGTCTTTAATACAAATCTGCAAAACCGATCACTGTAAGCCCTTTTATAATAGTATTAAGCAGGTATTTAAATTGTAACTAAAATTTAATTACAACTTATTATAACTTATTACAGCACCACTGGTCATAAAAATCGCCTTTTGATGGGTGGGAAGAAGAAAATAAAATGAGGGTTTTCCACTGAAAACTGTTAGTATAGGATCCCGCTATACAACGATCTTCACCGAGTGCTTATTTGATAAAACCTATTTTATATTAAATTTAATGTGTCAACAAATATATTGCATATGGGTTGCCTAAAAAATTTCAGTCCAGTATATGATTAATTAATAATGTTTTTTTTAACTATTCACCGGTTTGTTTATTAAATATTCTATAGCAATCGAAAGTATGAAGCCCATAGAATATGCAAATGTTAGGTTGCCTATTTTTTTCCGGTCACAACTCTCGGGTAGCCAGGTATAAACAGGTAAATCGATACTAGCATTTTGCACCTGTATGATTATTGAATTAAAACTAAATGAAAATAAAGATTATTTCATTATGAACACGGTAGCATAGGGTTGCCTGCGAAAAATAAGTCCCAAATTTAGGTGCGAGAGGTCCCAACCATTTTTTTCAACAATAAATAGTAGCACGTTTTTTTAATTGTAACTATAGAGACAATCTACTCCAAAACTTCGTTTAAAAATACCGACTTCAAAAACTAAAAAACTAAAAAGTCAAAAATAACTTATTTCTAAAGCTATCATTATTAATATATATTACATTAAACATCTTAAAGTTAGTGCTTAGTAATTTTCAAAATATACCTAGTAATTTTTATGTTTTGCTTTGCACCGACTTCAAGATGTTTTAGATAATATATATTAATAATAATAGCTTTAGAAATAAGTTATTTTTTACCTTTTTAGTTTTTTAAGTCGGTGTTTTTAAACGAAGTTTTTTAATTTGTTGTAAAATGAAAACTACTAGGCCAAACTATGTTCAATTTTTAGGGGACCAAATGGCAGCTATTCTGAGTCGAACACAAAAAAGAATCACGTAAATCGGATCATAAATCTCGGAGTAATCGGTGTACATACATAAAAAAAAATATTATATTAATTTGCATATTCTATTGGCTTCATACTTTCGATTGGTATAGAATTTGTTTAATAAACAAACCAGTGAAAGTAATTATTTTTTGAAATTATTAATTAATCACATACTGGACTGAAATTTTTTAGGCAACCCATATGCAATATATTTATTGACACTTTAAATTTAATATAAAATAGGTTTCACCAAATAAGCATCTCGGTGAAGGTCGTTGTATAGCGGGATCTTAGGCTATGTGTGTGTACGACCATTGTAGAAAATGAGAACAAAAGGGACCGTGCTATTGGGATGAACTGCTACGGGAAGTAGGAAGCTGGGATTATGTGGAAACGTGGAAAAATGGGAGACGGTTACTCATCACTCCCTGCATAGACCCCAAAAATTCAAGATTAGCAAGGGGAAACATGCGTGTGAGTGGCTAAAGAATGTGGAGAGCTGGGTAGCAGGTTCACTGAAGGTACTTTCACCTTATAATTTATTACTATTATGCATTAAGTCACCTAAAATTTAGTTAATATACTTACTTAATACGTGTAAATCTGGCATTATGTACCATTAGAGAGGGGCAAGTGCCGCTTTAATACTCAAGTAATATCTGCTTGACTTTTATTTTTCAGCCAGTCCGATGGTAATGTTACAACCTAGGCGCCAACAAAGACAAATTCCACGTACAGATTTGTAGAAGAACATTTATTACCCGTCGGCATTTGAACATTTTTTTTTATAGCTGGATTACAGCAAACAGGTGCAAACAGCAACAGCCAACCTGGTGGAAAGCGGTTACCGTCGCCTATGGACATTTGTAACATTAGAGATATCACCAACGCGCTGCCGGCCTCGAAGAAATTTTATGACACCCTTTTTGAAAAACTCCATATCGTAGCGCTGTGGGAAAACCTTGGCCGGGAGCTCATTCAAAATCCCCACGGTACGCAAGAGAAACATTCTATAGAACCGATGCGTTAATGAGCGAAGTGGCTCAAGGAAGTGGGGGTGAACTCCAACCGATGGCGGGCGGTGTGATGTTAGAAAGAATACGAAGGCGCCATTCTAAACAGATCTTCGGAACACTCCCTGTTATACAGTCAGTAGAATACGCAGAGAGAAGCAAAGTCTCCTAATACTAATTGTAATTCTTTTATGGTCGTCTTTTCTTTAACTTATTGATTGGCATACGTTTCTAGGGAACAGCCCATTGTTCCATTGTACTCTTTCATGGCTGCTTGTGGCAGAATAATTAGCTAGGTGTTGTGGATTAAGTCGACTAGGATACGGGCACATTTGTATCTGTGAGGTATAAAACGACGGCCTGATGGAGAGAGATGGCAGTCAAGCGACGATTACGATACGAGCGTGACGTGTGTACATAACGAGAATCTAATAGTGACGGACTTTGCACGTTTTATTGAATTACGACCTTCTGGATTACCTTTGGATTTGTTGTGTTCGGTTATATTTATACCTATGTTATACGTGTTTGTATAGTTCTAATAAACTCTATAATAATTCCAACGGCATTTTAATTCGAGACCCACTAAACTCGTAACAGTAACAATAGCGAGCAATGCAAAGATGTCGGTTCGACTTTGGCAGAGCGTGCTACCTTCATTATTATACGTTTCATGTCAGTCTTTCAATTCAGATCACCCAAAGTGATCCATATGACAATAAATTTGAGTCATTATATGTCATTGAATATACTTGTATCCTTTCAACTCTGGAAACTTCAACCAATTTATTCAATTAGGCTGATTTGTCTAATATTGGTATCAGAGAATAGTTTTCGGTCTCACGGAAGCAAACAGAGAAGTAAAACAACGAAGCAAAAACATAGCCATTTGCTAACTCGGAAATAATTTACGTATAGAAAGTAGAATAATTTTTAAATAATTAAAAAATAAAGAGTGTGTCGGGGTGAAGGTAAGGAAAGGAATGCTCCGGTGGTTCGGGCATGTGGAAAGAATGTATGATGAAAGAATGACTAAACAGATATACAATGCAAAAGTGGATGGATGCAGAAGTTGCGGAAGGCCACGACACCCCTTCCATGATCATGTGTTAGCAGAAGGTGATGTTAGGAGCCTTAAGAACAGACGAGCGTGCATGACAAGAGCTATGAATGTCAAAGAAGCAAGTGAGGTGTGTAAGAATGGGCCTGTGTGGCGCTCTGTTGTTCGTGCCTACCCCGCAAGGAACCTGGCGTGAAGTTATGTATGTATGTAAAAAATAAAAATATTCTTAGCAATATAAAATATTCTTAGAAATAAATAAATTAAATATTTTATATTTATATTTTATTGTTAACTTAAAAGTTATAATTTAGACATTTTTTAAAAACATTATTTTAAATCTGCAGCAATCAGCTGTCAATTTTTATAAATAAAATTTTATTTACAAACATATTTCTTGTGCCGTTTGCTGATGAGGCGCTTGGACCATGGGGTCTTGAGGCCATGAACCTTTACAAAATTTATCAAAACGACTCATTGATTCTTCTTTAAGTGATCAGAAGGTTGGTGCCTAGCTCGGGCAACGTATCAGTATGGTGATCCAGTACCCTGCCTTCTCGGCACCGTAGCCATGGGACACAGTGATCTAGGGTCAGTATTCTACTTATAGTCTTGAGGAACTATGGGTAGAATACGATACAAATAAGTTATGTTCTCCTTTATTGTATTAGATTATTACTACTTAGGTAGATAACAATTTATTGCACAATAAAATATATAATTACAGAACAGATCATATTTACAATATTTTCTAGGCAATACAATAGGCGGCCTTATCGCTCAAAGCGATCTCTTCCAGGCAACCTAAATGAGACAAATTTGAATCAGGCGAAATAGGTAGTGCAGAAAAATGACAATAGATATACATATTATTTACACAATATACATATATACATAATTACTAATACTACTATACTAATACTACTTATATTAGTTTATAAATGTAGAATCCTTCTTTGAATATCTTCGCAACGCCAAATCATTGAACTAGCAGAATTGGGACCGTGGTGATTCTCTATTTGTTGGTATATGCAATACGCACATGGCACGAACACCACACGTCGACATTGATGAGTACTTTTTCAATCTCCTTTGTCGCAATGTTATAAGTATATATATGCATGTTTGCGGCTGTTTCTTTGCATTTCGAAGCCAATTCTGTTCGATCATCCAATAAGAAACATTCTTTAGACTCCGACGCCATACTGCTTGTTGTGTGTCTGTAAATAAATTATATCTATATAAATAGATTATAATAGCTGCCCATAAACGCCCCACTGTTGGGCTTGGGGTTTCCGGGTTATACGGGAACAGATAGTCTACGCGACACGCTCGTCCAAGGCGGCACATCGGTTATCTCGATGTGCAAGTTTAATCACGGTGTTTTCCTTCACCACGCCACCACTTCAGCACGTGGTAATTGTAACATTATGCACATTAGGTCAGAAAATTGCCTAAGTGGTGCTTTGTGGTCAGGATTCGAACCCATTCATTTTGAGTTTGGGACGCGTGCTCTAATCAATAAGTACTACTATATAAATAAAGCTGTTGTTAAACTTTATATTCTAACCATCTTATTCATAACTTATATAAGGTTAATAGACTCGTTAAAAAGAGTTATATATAGTGTACCGTACACGGCGGGATCGGTAACCCGACGGTCCAAACCCACAAGGTAATTTTTGGTACTTATATCTAGGTACTTACCTGGTACCCCAGTCGACGGTGGCGGGAACAGGAACAAGGGTGAACACTAATTCGTCAGTATTTTAAGGGAGGGGCGCCCCTTGAGAGGAAATATATAAAATATCCTACCAAACTACTACAAGGGAAACACTACGGGGGTTAGATAAAAGTCTGTCCAAATACACCCGCGCCTCGTCCTATTTCCTTACGACCACTTGTTCACTGTGTGTATTAACTAATTTAATGTTCCATACACTTGTATTTATCAATAAATCTCACTAAATAATTAAATATTCAATATATAGCGCGAGAGCAGTCTCCGTGCGTCTACGAGTCAATTGCCGGTGTACCCGCTTTTCGACGCGATAAAAAAAAGTGCACACGAATGTATCGCGTAACAATCGAAAGCCGGCGCTCGATATCTGTATTCCGAACAGTCCCCCGCCCCAGCCAGGAGAAACCTGGCTGAGTCCAAAGCCAGAGAATCAGACAGAATAAACTATTCAATTGGGAGCCTTGACAACCCAGATACAGCTCTCTTCAATACACTGTCTCCAACCAAGACCTCAGCCACTCGTGGAGTACCATCGGAACCGAAGAATAGCTGCACAATACGACCTCGTCTCCACGACAAAGGTGGCATATTCACTTCTTTTACAAGAACAAGGTCCCCTATTTTAGGCGGATCTGTTTTATCAGACCATCGAACGCGCTGCTGAAGCAGATGAAGGTACTCCAAATTAAACCTCTTCCAAAAATTCTGTGAGAGTTGTTGCAACAATTCAAAACGGGACAGCCGATTAGTTGCCACGTCA
Source organism: Dendrolimus punctatus (assembly GCA_012273795.1). Classification (NCBI taxonomy): domain Eukaryota; kingdom Metazoa; phylum Arthropoda; class Insecta; order Lepidoptera; family Lasiocampidae; genus Dendrolimus; species Dendrolimus punctatus. The sequence goes on along the minus strand of CM022530.1, from coordinate 5,729,824 downwards.
ACTAATGGATACTCAGGAAGAGCTGTCAGTGGACCACCTATCAAAAAATGACCAGGAGTTAAAACTTCCAGATCATTTGGGTCCGACGAGACAGGACAAAGTGGCCGAGAATTTAGAACTGCCTCAATTTTACAGAAAACAGTAGCCAACTCTTCAAATGTAAGAACAGTTTCGCCAATTACTCTATAAAGATGAGTCTTGGCTACCTTGACAACAGCCTCAAAAATACCACCCCAGGAAGGACAAGCGGGGGGACTGAATTGCCAAGTGATTCCACGACGAGACAAATTTGTGCCAATATAAGTTTGGTTATCTTCCACAAATTTGTAAACTTCTGTTAAGTATCTATCGCTACCCTTATAATTTGTCCCGCAGTCGGACCGAATCAAGCTCGGTAACCCACGACGACTGACAAAACGAGACAAACAAGCAATGAAAGCTTCAGTGCTAAGAGCAGAGACAACTTCTAAATGTACGGCCTTAGTGGCAAGGCAAACAAAAACGCACAAATAGGCCTTAACTACTCTAGCATTACGTACCGAAGAAACCTTTACCGAGAATGGACCTCCAAAATCCGTGGCTACTCCAGAAAAGGGTCTAGAAACTGAAACCCGATCTGGAGGAAGGTCCCCCATTTGAGGTTGAGTTATAGTCGCCTTTAACCTATAACAAGCAATACAACGAAATATCACATTTCTAATCGCACGTCTAGCCGACAAAATCCAGAATTCTCTATGAAGGATGGCTAGAAGTGAGTTCAATCCAGCGTGAGCATTCTTCAAATGACGGTCAGATATTATAAGTCTTGTAAGTGGACTTTCCTTTGGGAGTAAGAGAGGATGTCGTGTCTCGTAAGGTATCTCGGCATTACGTAGCCTGCCTCCTACACGCAAAAGACCCTTATCGTCGATAAACGGGTTGAGGCGAGCAACAGCACCTTTCAACTTAGTGCGGCCTCCTTTTAAAGTCGAGAAGACTGGTTCAAAGTGCTCTGCTTGAACAAAACGAATCCAAAACAAAAGAGCTTCCTGTCTCTCTAAAGGCGACAAGACGGAAGACAAATCTCTATAAAGAGAGTTTCGTGTATTGTGAATAAATCTCTTCATCCATCCCGTTACACCTAACAATTTATCAAGAGAACTAAATCTATTCAGCAGAGACTCGAGATCATGCGGCACATCCTTTGTAACAACGAGAGCTCTTAATCCTGGTAAAGGCTCAATGGACTCAACAACAGAGTGAGGCCAATCATCTTCAGGCTCAGAAAGCCAGGCTGGTCCCCACCACAAAGGATGGTCTATCAAATTCGGAGCAGCACAGCCACGTGAAGCGCAGTCTGCTGGGTTCATTTCACCCGGAACGTGTCTCCAAATTAAAGTAGTTGCCGAATTCTGTATCTGAGACACCCTATTAGCAACAAAAACTTCTAATGCATGAACAGAAGCTCGCAACCAAGCAAGAACGATCTGACTGTCAGTCCACGCAAATACAGTTTTAATATCCAAAGTAAGACCCAATGTTGACATTAAATTATTCAGAAGTCGAGTTAGGAGAGCAGCTCCTGACAATTCTAATTTGGGTATGGTAAGCCGTGATCGAACAGGAGCAACCTTACTTTTAGCAAGAACAAGTTTACATCGCACAACCCCTGAATTATCTACAGTACGAAGATACACGGCAGCTGCATATCCATTTTCAGAGGCATCACAAAAGCCATGCAGCGTAGCTTTATATCTACCACGAGGTAAAAAAGCTCTATCAAATTTAATCAGTTGGATATCAGGGAGAGACGAAACATAATTAGTCCAAATTGACAGTAAATTTCCAATAAGAGGGGCATCCCAAGCTAGTCCTTCTAACCAAAGCTTCTGAACGAAGCATTTTGCCCAAAACACGACAGGACTCAACCAACCATTTGGATCAAATATCCGTGCTACAGTGGACAACACCAGTCTCTTTGTCCATGTTTTGAAAATATCTAAATCTTGTACACGAAATGTAAAGACGTCCGATATTGGTTGATACTGCACACCTAATACAGCAACAGCATCAGGATTGTTAACATTCTGAAATATATGTGGATCCTGCTGATGCTCTTCCGGCAAGCCATCAAGTAAAGCTTGAGAGTTGGATATCCACTTTCTGAGCTCATAACCACCAGCCTTCAGAAGGCTGATGAGCTCATCACGCAGTACTAATGCCTCTTCTTCACTAGCGGCACCTGTACAAATATCATCAACATAGGTGTCTGTAGATACAACAGCCGAAGCTCTAGGAAAACTTAGTCTCTCACGTTCAGCCAACTCTAATAATGCCCGAATAGCAATAAAGGGGCTCGACTTCAGCCCGTATGTATTAGTGTTAAGCTCGAAAACCGTTATGGGCTGAGATTCATCTTCGCGCCACAGGATGAGCTGGTATCTACGATCGTCGGGATGAATTAATGTTTGACGAAACATCATTTTAATATCTGCTACAAAAACGACTTGATGTCGGCGAAAGTTCGTCAAAATATCGGAAATATCTCGTTGCAACTTGGGACCGGAATGCAAACACTGGTTCAAAGATACTCCATTAGAAGTAGGAGCTGAGCCATCAAAAACTACTCTAATTTTGTCTCCTTTAAATACCGCATGATGAGGAATGAAGTAGTGCTCATGAACACGCCAATCTAATTTTGAGATAGTCATATGTCCCAAGTCCAAATATTCCCGCATAAAATCAATATATTTCTGCCGAAAGACTGAGTCTCGCTTCATACGTCTCTGCATCGAAGCTAGCCGCTTTTCAGCTAGCATTCGTGAGTAACCAAGTCGAGGCCGAGAGGGCAAGAAAGGCAACCTTGTCATAAACCGACCTGAGGGAAGACGACCTGTATTATTCTGAAAGAATAGCTCACATTCCAGATTTTCAGGGTTGTCACGAGTAGCAGTTGGGGGCTCTTCTACTTCCCAGAATCGCTGAACCGCTTCAGCGAGAGAGAGACCAACATACGAATCATGTGGCTCGATAGATTGAGACCCAGGAGAAAACACAGGTCCCATAATGACGTCACCAAGATCACTCGAGACCGTGACAAGACCACCGTATTGCAGTAACCTCGTGTTACCAAACTGGAACAATCCTAACACGTCTGCACCTAACAATAAGTCCACAGGACCTGGAATGTGAAAGTCCGGATCTGACAATGATAAACCGGATGTCAAATTTCTCACTTCCGCAGGTAAGGCTACTAGTGGATGTCGACCCATAATATTATTTAGAACAACAGCTGAGGTGACAACAGACGGCCGAGAAGATCGTAAAGGAGAAAAGGATAGTGAAACCTGTCCTAATAAACCAGAAACCCTTACTCCACCTACACCTCGAATGAAGTCTGCGCCACGATCCAAGCGCAGTTGTAAACGCTCCACCAAGCGTGACGATGCAATACATCCCTGAGATCCCGTATCCAAAATTGCGCGTGCCTTCACATATTCACCTCGAGGAGAACAGACGCGAACCTGGGCAGTAGGTAATAAAACAGTCAATAGAGAGGGAGCTGACACAGGTGGAGGTTGCGATACTAGTCAAAATGACGAACGAGAATTCTGATTTTGGTACGAGGTTGAAGGACAAGAATAACCTCGCATGAGCATAGGATTCCACTGCGAATAAGTTTGCTGCGGTAGAAATGCAGTCATATAACGCCTATCCAAACGAGGCCACTCGGCATATTGATGTGACATAGCAGAAGCAACTCGACGCGCTTGATCAACAGCAGCGTTAGCCATACGAGGTGCTTGTCGACAACCCCCGCCCGTAGCGGGATTGGTGCGATAGGAGTTATTAGAATGACCTTGAATACCAAAATTATTGACTGAACTACTTCTTGGTGGGACTGCCTGTACACCACCAGCCCATTGGTCTTCCATAATCACCTGATTCTCTTCGACACCGTCCATAGCTACTGGAGCAGCCGGATTTGGAGATCCACCATCACGGTTGCCACAAAGAAGATGGTGATGATTACCCTGACACTGATGACAGGGTCGAGTACTTTGACATTGAGACACAAAATGATTACCAAGGCAACCAAAGCACCAGTTGCGCTGCCGAACTATGTTACGTCTAGCCTGCCAACGTAATTTTCTAAATGCAGGACAAGAATCAACAACATGTTTATTATTCTTACAATATACACACCGAGAACCCTGGTGAGGTGTGGAAACCGTATTAAAAGTACGAATATCATGTCTCTCAGGTGCGCGGCGATCCATGCGCACTTGTTGCAACTTAGGCCTACTATTAGTAATTTCGCCAAATCCAGGAGGGAGAATATTCTCTAAGCGACGACACTCATCTTCCATGAAGGTGACCAAATCATCAAACTGTGGTAGATGAGTGGCAGAGTCTCCACCATACTCCTGTTCAAATCTGTTTCGTACCTCAAGTGGAAGTTTATTTAACACAATATGTACCAACATAAATGACCAACTCGGAACAGGTAAATCTAAACCCTTTAATCCATTAACGGCAACTAACAAAGGGTTAAGAAGTCGGGTACGCAACGTCTGAGTTGCACGTAAAGTAGGCAAATTTAAAATGGCCGACATGTGGGTATCCGCTAAACGTCTAACATTCTGATAACGCCGCATAAGCAAAACCCGGGCAATATCATAGTTTGCATCAATGAGTTCTAAATGTTGAACGAGTCCTTTGGCCTCTCCTCTAAGGGATGCCAACAAATAGGCCAATTTCTGAACGGGAGTTAAGTCGTTGCGAGAATGTACAAGGCTCTCAAATAAATTATTAAATGCAACCCACTGACCTAAGTCCCCGTCAAAATGGGGTAAATCCAACTTAGGCAGTCGACCTACTAGTGCAGGGGAACATTCACTTTCATTCTTATACATATTTTCACTATTCGATTTTTTCAATATAATACCCACCGCTTGGCGGATTTGATCCGCTAAGTCATCGGCTTGATTTACATCCGCATTTATTTTGTCTAAAAACTCCGACTCTGGACTCAGTTCCAATAGCGCGCGGTACGCGTCGTATAAATCGGACATCTGATCGTCTAAGGACTCATGACGTGATATTAACGCCTGCTCTCGATCCCTACGCGATATATTCAAAACGGCAGATCCGAGCCACCGTAACACACCGGCTATCCGGGCAGAATATTTACCGGCCATACTAATCGCTAATTAAATAATTTACTCAAATTAAATCCGATAAAAAAAACAATAAAAAAAATCACGAAATTAAGTTAACAAAAATTACCGAAAGTTACTAAAAATACCGATTTTTTATATTAAAACCACGCTCTGCTACCAAATTTTGTACCGTACACGGCGGGATCGGTAACCCGACGGTCCAAACCCACAAGGTAATTTTTGGTACTTATATCTAGGTACTTACCTGGTACCCCAGTCGACGGTGGCGGGAACAGGAACAAGGGTGAACACTAATTCGTCAGTATTTTAAGGGAGGGGCGCCCCTTGAGAGGAAATATATAAAATATCCTACCAAACTACTACAAGGGAAACACTACGGGGGTTAGATAAAAGTCTGTCCAAATACACCCGCGCCTCGTCCTATTTCCTTACGACCACTTGTTCACTGTGTGTATTAACTAATTTAATGTTCCATACACTTGTATTTATCAATAAATCTCACTAAATAATTAAATATTCAATATATAGCGCGAGAGCAGTCTCCGTGCGTCTACGAGTCAATTGCCGGTGTACCCGCTTTTCGACGCGATAAAAAAAAGTGCACACGAATGTATCGCGTAACAATCGAAAGCCGGCGCTCGATATCTGTATTCCGAACATATAGTGTATTTCAGTTTAAAGAACTTTATTTCTCATAAAAGATTTTTTGTAATTCACTTAAAATATGAAAACATTTATAAGTTGTTGAAAAATAATTTGTGACGAGATAGAAAGCATAAATAGGTACTTAAAGTTGCAGGTAATTTGGATTTATTTTTTGTAAATGCAAGTTACAAATTCCTTAGGAACAAAAGAAACAAGGATATAGATTTCGTGGAAGTGTCATTATGTAACTTGGTATTTTTTTATATTTTATAATGTATTTATTTTTATATGTTTGGTATATCATTATATTTGGTAATTGCATTCTAATTAATGCATTTTTTTTACTTTTTTAATGAGCCTGTAGAAGTGATAATATGAATTCTCCACGGTAAAAATAATGACTGACAAGAAATTTTAAGTTGAAAATAAAGCTTTTTTAAAGTTAAAAAATGCCTATACACGTGTATCTTTATTTCCAACCAGAAGAAGGTATAATAGAACTTCTTGATTTTTATTTTAAAAATAACGAATTTTCATACAATCTTTCATCTCCTTTTTCAGCCCCGTAGGAGATGAATTTGCAAAAATTTCCAAAGCAAGAATAAATAAAATTTCTTGCTTTTTTACTTAGAAAATGCATTTTGGCACAATTTTTCATCCCCCTTAGAGGTTGAATTTTTACTGTCCTAGCCAAGTAGTCGGCTATGTTGTTGTTGATATTTCAGACACTGAGGTCAAGTTTTTATAGAATTATGCAAACTAGCTGTACCCGCGACTTCGTCCGCGTAGATTTTTTTTCGCTGAACCCTATATTTAGAAGTAGCCAAAATTACCCCTCTTAAAATCAGCTATCTGCCAGTGAAGTCCCGTCACAATCGGATCTGCCGTTTCAGAGATTTCACAAAATTTAAAAATTGATTTATATATATATATATATATATATATACCATATATACTCGCACTTTCATACGTATTTAGTAAAAAGCTGTTGACATTACAAACAGACACTTTAATATTATTTATCTGTTTAGATAATGATAAAAGAGATATACTTACTTGCATTTTATCTCAGTAATTGTCTGATTTAATAAGCTCGATTGTGCTACTACTAGGTGTTTAGAATCCACTTTTACCATATAAGGTCTTGTGGTCTGGAAGTTAAAAATATAAATTATAATTACACAGGTCCACAAAAAAAAGTTGTGTGTGCTGGGTGTCGGAATATAACTTTCTAGCGTATTTCACCTAGCTTATTGCGTGTATCACAAAAATATGTTCCCCTTTCCTGAGAATTAGGCTGATTGTAAAGTGTTGGGCTCACTTCGATCGCCCTGATAAGATGTTTTGGCCATAATACACCAAAGTCACCGGTAGAAAGTCACATCTTGACTTTTGAGTTTTTTGAGTGATTCTAAAAGTCCTTTACTATTATGAAGGTGTTTTCTTCATAACTTTGAGAGCTGCAGACTTCTGGTCATCGCAGTGGACGACGAACTACTGACTAGCGCAACGCGCGCCGGTAGCGCAGATATTAATAGTTGCTCTATCTCGCTCGCACATCATCCGTCCCGCTCATACACTGTGCTATACATTATACCTACTAGCAGTACGACTTGTTAACACATATTTTTACTCGAATTTACTTATACATCTTAATGTATAAAAGATACAAATTACAAATAGTAAATGGGTCGCAAATCACCGTCAGCTGGGAACGTTCCTAAAACGTTACGTTGTATGGCGATGCTTATGTGTTGCCTAAAATACAGGCCAGCGTTTTGGTTCCATGAGACATCTTTCAACTGTTTTGATAGGTCTCAATAAAAGCGATGGGCTTCTGGCTTCATAAATAAAAAAATAATTAAAGTATGGTTTTTATACACACCTTCACTTCGTAGCGACAATTATTATCGTCTCCATAGGTACCTTTGGTTAGTTCAGGTCCATACCTCTCTTCCATCAAGTTCTAAAATAAAAATATCATTTACATAGCTTAGGACCAGTTCTTTGATCATCATATAAAACTGAAAGTTCATTTAAGCACCCCCCCACAGTGAGCCTATTTAATATTAAAATTGCATAATTATTATTAGATAATCATCAGACAGACAAAAACACGGTTTTGTATCCTCCTCTGCGATCTTTTATTAAATTAGGTAAGCTTTTATTAAAATCTCTAATAATAATAGAATACATTTTAAATTAAATTAAACAGGATTTGTCGCAAGATTTACTTCTGTAAAAATTGCTAATATGACATTTTGGGCTGTCCGCCATATTGGATTTAGAGTGAATTCATTTTTTTCTTCGTATTCATCTCAGCATACCAAGGACGCGTTCCTTTAATATCTCACAACGCCCAAAATGCTCCGTCTAGCTTTCCACAAGGCGACCGCGGTCGTTATTGTCGTATCAAGAACGTAACTTATGACGTCGTCATTTTCGACCACACAACGCTCAGAACGACCCTTGTCAAGAGGTGGATCAAAGTGGGCGGTAACCATAGAGCAATAATTCTTTCTCTCTATCTCTTGACATTGAGAAAGGCGCGATTTTCAAATCAACCAATGACATTCTGTATCCCATCGTTTATGACATGAATTATAAACCGTTCTACTAGAGTTTATGATTGTAACGTCCGCAAGCAACGTGGTCGATGTGACTCAATCATTTGATACTCATATTATGGAAGGATTCAAAAATGGCTATTCCGGCGGCATCTTGGATCGTCCGCCATGTTAGATTTATAATAACCTCACATGGCTTACTAATAACCATGCATTGTCCGAATCCAAAAGTAATGTAACAGTTGTCCTCGAGCAATCAAGACCAAAATTTAATCCTAATGGCTTGAGGACAATTGTTTTAAAATCTAATTATAAGATTATACCCGAATATACATACTATCATTGCAAGTTAAATAGAGCTTTTAAAAATCAGGTACGTACCAATTTGACATCCTTAATGCTCTTATCAATGTCGTGTTGGAGTTGGTCATAACCTTCCGGCTTTGTCGTACAAAAATCTTCTGTACAATCTTGCGGTACTGGTAACGATTCTGCAAAACAATTGTCTATTATTTGTATGAAGGGGGTTTCTTTTACTATGGAGTACAGAAGAGCATGTGTCTTCAATTTATAAATAAACATATAATTCTTATTCTAGGCTTCTTATTGCCAGGGGCCGTAATCATCCAGACGGGCAAATGCCCTAGCATCTGGCTGAGGATAGTTTTATCGCCTCTTACGACAGACCGCACGGTCGCAGGAGACAGTATTCTTTCTCCCTTCCTCTTAGGTTTATACATGTTTCTCAATGATGGTACATTACAAATAAATTTTATTTTATTTGGTATAATAAATAAGTGAGAATTATAATTGTATATGTGTTCATATTTCAATGGATCGGCAGACAAACATAGTACATACTTAAGATAAGTAAGTTACTTGTACATGGGTAATATACAATGGACAACTATGGGGCTAATATAAACACCATGATAAATAACGATATATTCGACAAATCCTTCATGATAGCCACGTTTGTTTTTCATCGTCACGTATTGAATTTTGTGTCATTAACTTTTAATTCTTGAATTATTTCTTTAAAAAATAAAATGAAACTTACGAGTTATTAGTCCAGCTTCAGCGTAAGATCTTGACAATGTTACCAACTGTAACAAATAAAAATTGATACAGTTCAAATAGATTGATGGAAAAAGTTTTATTAATCACCACATAGACATTAAATAAATAATCACTTCACTACATCATCACTACATAGTATAAAACAAAGTCGCCTTTTCTGTCCCTATATCCCTATGTGCGCTTAAATCTTTAAAACTACCCAACGAATTTTGATGTGGTTTTTTCCAATAGATAGAGTGATTCAAGAGGAAGGTTTATATGTATAATACAAGTTTTTCTGTAGTGTATTTAATTTTGTATCAGCATTGCACCCGTGCGAAGCCGGGGCGGGTCGCTAGTTTACAATAATTTGAGACGTGAACAGCCTTAACACTTTAAAGGCCGGTGTGCATCGAAATTTAACCAATGCTTAAAATAAATAATAGCTAAAAATATATGGCTAAACATTGATTATTTTATTTTAAATTTAGTTAAAAAAAAATAAGTTTAGAAAAAAAAGTTAAATGTCGGTGCACACCAGTCTCTATAGTTCAAACAAACCGATTTTATAGAAAACCCACTCTTGCTCTTTGTTTTAAAAGTCCGATTGGTTTAAGTGATTGGCGAAAATTGTTTCATCAAATGATAACTACTATCGTCTGGTTTCACTGGACAGTATTTTCGTTTGAATCTCAACTCCTATTATCGATGTTTTCTAAATACGACATATCCTACAACTAAATTTACGGGATCGTGCTGTTCCTTAATGGATTTCCTTTGTACGTCTTTCTAACCCTGTTTGAGTTTAGTACAGCATGTTATTGATTACAATTAGATACCTACTCGTTTTAGGATTATCATAAACCTAACAGCTTTCAGTAGGTTTTCTATTTGAACTTGAGGTATTTTCTACTATACGGAACCGAAGGTCTAATAGAAATGACTTATATATGGAGCCATGCTAAAAGCTAAACTGAATCCAAAGCAAAAACCATCACCAAAATTGGTTCAGAAACAAAAAAGGTACAATCGTGAACCACCACAACGTTCTCTACTTGATTTTAAGGATTTTCTGCTATACCTTCGGAACTCAAAATCTAATAGAAATGAAAGTTATATGAAACCATTCTATACTCATTCGAACGCAAAATGACCAAAATCGGTAAATTCACTTTTCTGCATAATTTAATTTTTTTTTTGAGTTATATCTTCAGAGCCCAACATCCAATAGCAATATGAAACGATTTCGAAAGTACGCTTAATCTAACGCGAAAATAATCTTCAAAATCAGTTCAGAATCAACAAAATTATGGCTGAATACAAATAAAAAAAATAGTTACACGACGAATTGAGAATCTCTTCTTTTTGAAGTAGGTTATGAAAAGAATAAAAGATGCTTACCAAAACTACAGCACAAAACGCCCAAGCCATTCTTTCTAGAAGTGCTACAAACTCTATTACAATAATTTAGTTGTACTTTTGAAATATCTATATTTGACAAGTTAAAGCGCTTTAAGAAACTTATAAAATTTAAATGTATAAAATAATAATAGTTGTTCACACAAATTCACGGGCACACTGTGCGATTTGCAAGCGTGTTGTTCGTTTTATTCAGTGCTATATAAACCACAGTTAACCCACTTATAAGGATATTATTATTCTTTCAAAGGATGTACTTATTTATTGCTGCGTCATAATATATACGTGAATGTAGATTCATTTACTATATTTGGGATTTCCCTCAAATATATACAAATTCTGACTGACAAAAGAGCGCACGCGCGCCGGATGGAGTGGGACACACACGTGGGAGTCAATGTGATAATTAAGAAATTAGTTATATGTCATAATTATAATAATATACAAAAATAAAACTATATTTTATACATATACCATAGAATAACAGTTTCGAATAAAACCTAGGTTCAACACAGAAACAACAACAAAAAGTGATGAAAAAATTGTGAAAGAAAATCACTATCACTAGAACAAAGTCGCCTTTTCTGTCCCTATATCCCTATGTGCGCTTAAATCTTTAAAACTACCCAACGAATTTTAATGTGGTTTTTTTCCAATAGATAGAGTGATTCAAGAGGAAGGTTTATATGTATAATACATGCATCATATACTAAGGCAACATTGCTAATTTTAGAGGTTTCTATGTAGTGATGCCCGTGCGAAGCCGGGGCGGGTCGCTAGTGAATGATAAGCTTAAAAATAGTGCATAAATAATAATTGCATAAGTTGATAAAAAATGCTATGCAATAGCTTTACCGCGGCACTCCCCGAGTGTCACAAGGAGTTTTTTTGGGCCTGCTATTTCCCTTGACTTAGTCAAGAACTATATGAACATTTATTTATTTAGTGTATGTCTGTAATGTTTATGTATAAATCAACTTCCTTACTTGTAAATATTTCCATTTTTTTGGCTGTTTCTAGATCACTCCTGGAGCGGCGCTGCTAGCTTTGCCAGCTCGTCGGCCCGTTCATTACCTACCTACATGAGTTCGTACCGAAAACAGTCGGGTGTTACACCCTCTCCCTTTCAACTTCGCTAAAGTCCTTCGAATAGCAAAGCTGAGGGGGTGGAACGTGTCCGGGTTGCAGACCGGGTCTAGGGAGGATCTGGACTCGCTCAACACAGACACCCAAACCAAGCCGCTACGCAATACGTATTATGTTGGCTGATATATTGCGAGCAGTTCGGCCTGGACAACTGTGCTAATCCATTCCCGTACAGTGTCGCAAATGTTTATAGGTGACGGTAACCAGTTTCAATGACCGTTGGACCTTCATCTTGTTTGCCAGCTTCACAATAAAAGAGATTAATTAATGGACGTTTATAATTCAAATTAGGATTTTACGAGTATTTTTGATGTTGATGTTACTTTTGGTCGTAGTCGGGTTTAGTTTTAGTAAACTTTTTATCTTGGTACTAGGATATGGCCGTGACTTCGTCCAGGCATGACTTGATATTCGCGCGGGATTGCCAGGTCAGACAGTATCACAGCATTTTTTTTATTATATCCGTTTAACCGCAGACGAACTAGATATATCCGCATAGTATCTTTTTTGTCTTTTACTTTATTGTCTTTTACAGTTTGGAATGGGTTGGTTAAGGTTGGACATGGTTGGGAGTTTGTTTAGGAGATATTCAGGATGGAAGAGGGTAGGATTGAGGGGGAGAAGTGTGTGGGAGGGAAGGTATGGTATGTACATAGTTTTATTTTCCAAAGATTTTTTTTTTACCAAGTGTTGCCTAATTGTATACATTATCTTATTAAGCTATCTTGTGTGTTTAGACTATTACATAATTATAATGAATTGTGTTTCCAATGACATTTTTTATATATTTAGCTGTTAGAGAATTGTTTTACCAAATTTTCAAATATAATTTTATGTATTATTTTACATATTTCTTTTACTTAACTATGTACATTATGTTTGTTCTATAAGTAGTATTATCACAGCATTTATAAAAGAATGTAACTATCATTTTTTCAAAACTGAGTCGGAATAATTTTATGCATCCCAACAACTACAAACCACTTCCGGAAAAATGTATCACACAATTTATCACATAAAATTTTCTATCAATCAGTGAAAAAGTCACATTGGTTTAAGTTTAAGTTAAAAAGTAGCACAGATTCTAAGTTTAAGAATTTGCTGTCAACCAACTAAAATCGGATCTAACGGCCGCTTGCATAAGGTGGTTTAAATTTATTTTAGAAAAACAAAACGTATTTAACACCCTTAAATACAATTAGCGTCTTGCACGCCGCAAAATTTGCCGTTAAATATGTTTAAAGAACGTAACGTAATTAGGCAGTTTCATATTATGATTAGCTAATTTTATTTAAAGGCGATCGCTATACCAGCGACCTTAAATCTGCCCAGTAGTAATTATGTGAATCCCTGACAAACAAACATCATAACAACAAACAAATAATCGCCAAACCGACAGAAAAAAAAGCAACGTGTTTTCCATCGTTTATATAGTCTATTCCAGTTGTTTTTTTTAAATCACTTGAATGTACAGACACGGCATGCTTAGAATTTTATAATATTATAAGATTAGGCATATATCGTGTGACATAATCAAACAGACGTTTCTGACAAAATTATGAAGGCTCTGCAATTTGGTTACGAAACCTTAGACATATTATTTCGTAAATATAACAAAGCTAAAATTTGTCAACCGGTGAAGTTAATATATACTGTTACAAATATCTTAAACAAGAGAAGTTATTTGGTAATATTACAAAGTAAATCTTGTTATTCGATGTCTTTGTTAAGGTAGTTTGTAATACTACTTAAGCTTGTTGCAGTTATGGGTCGTTAAGCAGTCTGTCATTGGTATAGGATGTTATGATCTCAATAATGATTTTTAGAGGAACTTCATACTCGTTTGATTGAACTATAAATTCACCAGTTACCGACTCTTTTCTTTTCTCTATCCTGTACAGTTTCATGCCACTTATAGGTCTGACGCCTACATATCAACCAACATTCTTCCAGTGTTATTCTGGACAGTTGATTGGCTGGTGACCAAATTGTCCGAACATTGTTTTCTCAGACTTCGATCGAATTAATAAAGGTAGTAAACATTTACTTGTCTCATTATGTTATTCTCTAGCTACCGGATTCTCATTCTCCAAGGTAGTTTATACTCTCAGCTATATTTTTATCTCCTCTTGCGGTGAACCTTTCTTTGCGCCATTAAAACCTGCATCTCTTTTTTAGTGTTACCGAGGCTTTGCAATTGTATATAAGGATAATGGTCTGTATAATGGTTTTATAAAACCAGATATGGATTTCCACCATAGCACCTGAAGAAATACCATGATAACATTTGCACTGAATTTTAAGTGCAAGTTGTTCAGTGTAGTAGTTTACACGGGTTCAAATCTGTTATAGAACATGCACCACTCAGGCGGCATTTTGTGGATTCTCCGATCCATTTCCTCATGTAGGTTTCTTTCAAGATTAAGAACGATTTTCAAATAGTTCGAAAATACTGGTACAAAAATTGATTGTTCTCAAATCTATTACTATATTTTTACTTATGTCTCTATTGATTCGCTTGAAAAATGTTCAATGACTCATATTATGTGGGAGAAAGAATAGTTTTTTAAATTTCCCTACATATAATTTTCAAGGATGGAAGATGTAATGTATATTGTCTATATTTTTAAACCTTTTGTCGGTATTGAGTTTTTTTTGGTTTCTTTTTTTTGGTTTTATTTTATCCTAACGACTACACAACATATGTTATATTAAAATGAAATGTATATTCCAAAAGCTATTTATAAGATTAAAATGACCAATAGACATGACTACATTTTCAGGCATTCGCTTTGATTGCTCAACTCATTCATTGTGGTTTATCTCTAAACTAAACTACTGTCATCTATGCGGTCAGTACCTCATAGCAACAAAATATTTAACCAACGTAGGGCTCCGTATGTTCGCACCACATATCCTGGTATTTCGTTTTTGTCTTCTGGTTCACCGGATCGGAAGACGTTCTATACTATACTAATAATACCAAAATGCTTTCCTTGCCCTGGGAGTCGTGTATTTCTTTGGCTATCAGCCTTGTGACAGACATGATCGCCCTGTGCAATTCAGCTTGTATATTTTGCGTGGTATGTCGTTAACTTGGTGCTCTTGTTGATACCGTAATTTTGAATGTTATTTTTATTTCATTTTATTATATTTGGAAGGCTAATAGATGTAAACCTGAGTTATTTGAATTTTCTTTTGACACCAATTTCAATCGTGTATTACTTTATATATTATAGTATATTAATATCCTTGATTGTGTTTATTTCAATATTGAAAACAGACCATTGCTGATCCTAATTTATCTACATAAACTTAAACGAAGAATTAAAAACTAAAAAAATCTATTATGGTCAAGAAACTAATAATTATCAATATAAAGATTTAATTAATTTTGTATTTACAAATGCTAGACTATCTGCAAAAAATTCGATGACTATATGAACAAACTTACTTAGTTTCTTAAATTCATCGACTGCTGTGACATTCCATAGTTCATGAGAAGATTCGGAATTTGGAATCAATCCTGCCATCCAAGTATTGGCAATCAGGCTCATTTGGAGTAGTGCAAGTAGATTTCCGCCTTTACAGAAGCTGCGTAATATTATGTTGCGTCACATCTCATGTGTGACGTCAGATTTCTAGACAAACAACATTATGTGTTAAAATCACCTCCAGTTTGAGGCTAATGGTAACAATCTTCCAAAGAAACAGGCCGAAACACGAAACGATGTGCGGGAAAAGTATTTACTTACGTTTCTATATTCGGAAAAGTAACACTTAAACGGTACGCAGAAGGTTGAAATTAAGATAGGAATATTATACTATAATAGTTGCAAAAACTGCGGTTGCAGTTTGCCGCCTATGTTGTGTTGTTTAAAGAACAACAAAAAATTAAGTGCAAACAGTTCTTGTAATTAACACAATGTTGTCATTGGCATAATGATATAATTTTTCTCAGATGTTTACAATTGTGAAATGTAGTTTCTAAATTACTTTTCGATGCATTTTAAGTGTCGCTTTATTCTGAATTTCAAGCTTTCGATACTTGAAGGTAAAGAGCTATCTATATGATTAAACTTCGTAGTCTGTCTATGTGTGTGACACCGAATTGCAAAGGGGCCTGTATATTTGACTAAACCTATCTGTATTTATGTGTGTGCTGAATACGAAACTAGGGTCAGTTTGGTCTATACACCTACAACAATTTTTGAACTTTTGATGTGTGAACCAAAAGACCGAATCTAAAATCTGTTTGGTCCTCAAAATTTTGGGGGTTCGGTGCATCGAAATGATTTAGAATAAATGGGTGTCATCAAAGTATGGACTACTTTTATGTGGACCAGTGTTATTATTTCTCAAACTACTAAGGCTGGAGATATTAAAAAGATACAGAATTCGGATTTGACTTTCATCTACAATCATACTTGAATTAAATTGAAAATAAATTGATTTTGGGCTGAAGGCATTATTGGACCATATTTTTTTCAAAATGAGTCCGGCTAAGCAGTTACTGTTAATGGAGCTCGATATCGCGACATGATAGCAAGGTTTTTTCTAGCCGAATTAGCGGATATCGATGTGGAAGCAATGTGGTTTCAACAAGACGGGGCCACTTGCCACACAGCCAGAGAAACGAACAATTACTGCATGAAACATTTCCTAGTCGTGTGATCTCTGGATTCGGTGATCAGAATTGGCCCCCTATATCTTGCGATTTAACGCCTTTAGACTTCTTTTTATGGGGTTATTTAAAGTCTAAAGTCTATGCCAATAAGCCCACAACCACTCATGTTTTAAAAGAGGAAATTCGACGCTACATCGGAGAAATTCAGCCGCATCTATACAAAATGGTCATAGAAAATTTTGACAAAAGAGTGCGTATGTGCCAGTAAAGCCTAAGAGGACATTTGCCTGACGTATTATTCCACAAATAAACCTATTTTATGTATTCAAGATTTTGTTATAATGAAAAAAAACTGTGTTTTTCATCAATTTCAAATCTTCCGTCCTTTTTGGGACACCCAACCCTTGATTATAAGAATAAGGGACAAACAGGAAGGTTTCCTTGAAGCGTATAGGTTTTGAAACTAGGTATTTCCCTTTCATAAATATCGTGTTACACATATACGGGTATGTAATTAATATTATGAGATAAGTCCGGGTCAATCTTACGCAGTTACTGGAAGCACAGAAGCCAGATTACGTCGGCTATGTAACAAGAATAATGCGTAAGTATAGAACGGTTTGCGCAATAAATATGAAATAAACAATCCTATATCAGGAAACAAGAACAGTGAGACTCGATTGTTCGCTAAATATATTATTTACAGGAGATTATTTTTTGGGGGTCAGTAAATAATTTAGTATAAACGGAACGCTTATATATAAAACTAGTTGCTGCTAGCGGCTTCCCGCGTTTATTAAGAATAGTCACAGTTGCTTCACTATTTTAACTAAGTTAATTTGTAAAAACGGCAATATTACATTGACTTCTAACCAGAAGTAGGTATGTAAAATCCGTACTTCTTACTTTACTCACTCTTTTTATGACGTCTGTTATTCTAGTTATTTTTCTTATAATATTGTTTTGAACTCTGTCTTGATGTTTTATGACTAACAATTTTTCTTCGTCCTTTTTCCTTAACGCCCAGGTCTGGCTTCAGTACGTAAGGCATTGTAAAATATCAGTTTCATGTGGTTTGTTTTTCATTTTTATGATTACGTCTTTCTTGTTCATTACTTTTTTCATAGTGCAATATTTTCCAAGACGTAGATATTCTTCCATTAATCTCGTTTTCAGTCTAATCCGTTAAGGATATTAACGGTCCCAGATAAATATATCTTTTTGCATATTCTACAGCTTCCCCATCTATGATAATGTCTTCCTGATTATACGCATAGTTCGTGATTACTTTAAATTTTGTATAATTAATTAATAATCCAACCCTTTTGCCTACCTTAGCCAGATCTTGTATTGATTTTTGGTCTTGAAGAAAAATTACTATGTCATATACAAATTGTATTTAATTGTATGTTCTCCGTCAATGTTAATATTTTTCTTTTTTTCCAATTAAGGTTCCTAATAATAATTTATTATAGCTTATATTTTGTATGAAATTTAATGTATCTGTAACGTGTTCAACGCAGACAAGGACTCTTCACGAACTTGTATGTTGTTCTAGTTTCTTGAGAAGCAGAAGAGGCCAAAATATTAAATATTGTACACAAGTCTAAACTCTGCACAACTTAATTCCACGACTACCCATATACATATATATTTTAATAGATAATGCACACACCATATATACTACACGGCTGCTTCGTTTTGAACACATTCCATGAGAATGTAGGATACATTTTAAACGATATTGCAATTTAAACAATTTGCGGACTCAGATTTTACTAAGAATCCTAATTTCTCAATGGAAGGTGTGCGGAGCGAAATGCTCAGTATGTTATGCATGTACCATGGAACCCAAGGAAGCTGCTATACAATGGGGATTGTTTACAAAAAATTACCCTCTGAATTTATACATTTATTACGTAAAATATGGTATTTTAAGATACCAATTTGAATATTTTTGTATTTTAAGCGTTAGTTTTTTTTTATAATTCGAGTAAAATTATTTCTCCGATGGCGTCATAAGGGACCAGTTTACATTGATTTCTTTGCCTAGAAAACAAAAATAACAAAAGTAAGTTTTATCTATGTATAATCATAGTAATCTGTGCTACTATTGAAATGTCACTGTCATTGCTCATTACGTATCGTGATTATTTTAGTGTTTTTTGTCGCTAGGCTTATAATTTTTCGTGTTCATTATTATTTTCTATAGTTATCGTTAATTTTTTTAAAGTGGTCTTGAAGGAAAATCCATGTTACAGAACTTAAATCAAGTAATGTACAGCTAGCTTTTTTTTACACCTGAAGCAGGCAAACTGGCAGACGGCCCACCTGATTGGTGGTTAGTAAGGTCAAATAAAGTTCAAACGCATTTCTTAAACAATACAAGAAGATCGTACGTTTTTTTGGAATTTTAACTAGACAGAAATGATTAGGGACACTATTCCTCGAAATGGTTTTTCAAATAGCCAGATTGAAAAAAAGTGGACAATCCCAATTACCAGAGTGAATGTAAATGAATTATTATATACTATTTTAAAGTCCATTTGTATAGTTTGATTGCGTCAATCATTCGTTTGAGGTAAATAAAGAATTTATCAGTTATTTATTTTATATGGAATATCCGGTTCATTTGGGATTCTACCTATTGTCAAACCAGTGAGTAATACTCAACTTTATGGTATTTCGGAAAACTATTAGGATTTGAGTTATTGTTCAATAAATTATAATACCAGGTAAAGGGATCGATTTCATTGTAATTATATTCTACCTAGTCAGATATGGGGAATTTAAAATGAAACCGACCTTTTAGTATAAGTTCATGTTTCCGGTTTCAATTACGTTGGAATATGTTATACTTGAAATTAAGTTTTTAAGGTAAAAAAAAACGAATTTTGTAAAAAAAACATTAGGTTTTTCACATTCTTTTCGTATTTTGTTTTTTACTATTTTGAACTTAAATTATAAAACTAAAAAGGCCATTAAATAAAGTTCAATATCCAGTAGCTTACAAATTATATACTCGTTTACATCTGAATAGTGTCATTAATCTTCAAAAAACCCATATCTTATTAACCAGGCCTTCCATTAAAATTTTCAATATAACCGAAATCAAAAACATCAACCTATTTTACTCGGTCGCTTTCACTTCAGATGGCCCACGTGTTACAATTTTGTATCAGGTCAAACTTTCCTCTTTTTGCGAGCGAGTTATGCTCGGCAAGGAGGAGACGAAGCGGGAGCATGAGCGCGCAAACCAGCTCCGCTCACACCAAAGTAGAACATGCCGGCGACAAACTGCGTCCTTAGACCTTCGGCCGCTGCGAGCGAATAGCGCGACTTACTACCTGGAGAAGAATTCGTTCCTGCTCTTTTATAAGAAAGTTTAAAATTTATTGTTACATTGTCATCTACCAAATTTGCTTAACCTTTTTTTAACCAAGGGAACACCGATTACATATCGCGACGAGGGCGTGTATATAGCCCTGGCACACGTTGCTCAACGGAAATATCTATGGCCGGGGCACCATGCCCTCAGCGTCTTCAACTTCTCATTGCATGGTGCGATTGTTAACGTACCCCACGAGAGTAGAGGTGGGTGTGCGTGGAACACCAGCGCGTGCTCATCACGACTGTCAACTGCTATTTTCTTCCTGCTTCTTATGCCAGCAGTAGGATAAAAAGCGGGGCTTCTTTTGTATTCCGTGAACCATATCCACTACCGACAGAAGCATGGCATAGTTTGAAAGTCGCCTCATGGGAAGAGAGATGAGTGCGCGCGGGAAACGAAGCGCTCTCCACTCGGCGGCATTAATGGCAAGCGGGAAAGGCCTGTTCACAGTGACCGAAGGTTGAAAGCCGCCCTCGTCGGCACGTCCTCCTTTGGTGGAAGCGGAGTAAGTATATACACTGTCGCTTCCGCTCCGTCTCCTCATCGGCGAGTATTACGCACTCGCAGGAGGGGGGGGGGGGGACGGCGTCATATTCGGAACTGTCACCTGTCCTATTGGAGATCTTTGAGTGACACCAAAACACTGAATTCTTCAAGAAGATATATAAATACTTCCCTAAATCACAAATACAAATAAAATAATAACTACCGCCTTGTAAAATAAACCAAGATAGAAACGTTATAAAAATGTCATATTTGTCCATCCAACTTGCTGGTCTTACGTACTTGTATACTCAGCTTAAAAGGCTTGTAGTAACGCCAATGACCTTGAGGATTTGTCGCGGTACTAATTTTCGGGCGATAACGGGGATTTCATAGATGCGGACGTTTTTAGGATGGGTTATTATTTTGTTGTGAATAAAAAATAGTATTGAAAAAAATAATGAAACCAAATTTATTTATCGGCCTTTTATAAATATATTATGTCGATATTGTATTTAAACCATTTCGATGCATATTGAAGGAGTAAAATTGTTGCATGTCAATAATTTGGAGGTGATTTGGTGATATTCATTTATTTAGAATAAGTGTAATAAAAACGAGCTACGTATCATATTGTGAAGATTTATGATATTTATTTTAGTAAACTATTGGTCAGTAATTACCGACGAAAAGTTACTTCGTTTAAAACCCAAATATTTTCTGACAATAGAAGCCTTAAAATCAGTTTTTATAGTTACTTTGTCATCATGAGAGCATTTGGAGTCTATCTTTATGTGTCGCAGTCATTTTTTAACCGACTTTAAAAAGGCAGAATTTCTCAATGCGTCTGTATGTTTTTACAACCCATAAAAATCCCACTGCTGGACTGAGGCCTCTCCACTTTTTGCGGAGTGGAAATGGACTTTAATGCCACAACGCTAACACAAAGCGGAATAGCGTGTTTCGCACATCGGTTATCTCGACGTGCAGATTTCATCACTATATTTTGACGATAAATAATAAAATGTGGTAATTGTACAAATGACACATTTGGTCACAAAATTGTTGAGTAGTACATGCTTCCCGGCCAGGATTCAAACCCACATTTGTAACGCGAGCTTGAGGCGCGAGTACGTCAGGCACTAAGCTATTGTGGCTCCATTATAAACATTCTTACACTTAATGCTTGTGGTTAATATTAAAGATCTGGGATGTCCGGGTTAGACAACTCAACGTTCCATTGAATAGCATTTAGCAAACTGGGTTTTTTAACCCGGTAAAGATAGCCCATCCGTCTGTCCCAAATCTCAAAGATAACCACGATATTATGTGATAGTTCATCGTAAGTAGCGGGGATGGTTATAAAAAGAAAAGGCACTCGCCGAGCGGTGAGAGTGAAGTCTTAAGCCGCCGTCTGACGCGTGACGTAGCGCGGGAAAGTTGCGTTCGAAATACGAATTTGGCGCCATTTGTAATATCAACCGCGTGTTAGGAAGATATCGATAAAATACATAAATTGATTTGTGTTTTATCAATTATTAATCACTCGATTGTGGATTTTGTGATTGTGCTAGTGTTGTGACTCGCCGTTTGTAAGGATGATGGCTGCACGTAATATTAAGGTGAGACACTCCTTTTATTCGGTAATATAGATACTTTGGTTTTAAATTATAGTGCCTATTTCGAACAATAGGACATGAATTATTTCTTAAAATATTCAAGCACGTAAATATATAATTTGGTTGTTGATTTTTGGAGTGTTATGCGTTTGAAGTCGGTATTATTCATTACTTTATTTATGAAATGACATATGTCTATTTGCGTACTTATATATTAAAGACCTATTAAGCGATTTAAATAATAGATATTAATTGATTAAAGTTACTAAATTATTTTATTGTAATTTTCGTCAATACTTAATATGTATATATATATGTAGTATTGTAGTCTATTTTCAATAGTTATTTATGAAGCAATAATAAGCAAAATAGCAATGTAATAGTATCACAATAATATTTTTGTTATTGTTAAATAATACAATGACATTTGTTTTTAAAAACTGTGTTTTACAAAACAAAAACAAATACCGCGGGATTACACAGAAAATGTGATAATGTAAAAATCAAACAATAAATAATAGTTTGTGAGTAATAAGAATCAAATTGGTAATGTAAATATTTTATTATTTATCAAAGGGTCAACAAATAAAAAGCCACAAAATAAAAAACGTAAATAATAAAATCTACGTAATTGACCACGGAAAAACAGTTAAAAGGCACGACAACAGCTAACAAACAAATGAATTGGACTACACTCCTATAGCTACAGGGTTTCTTAGAGGCGCCAAACATCTCTGAATATACTTCGAAAGAAAAATGTTTTAGTACCCGTTGAGTTGCTTTTGAGATATGAATTGTTGTAGATTATAACATTTTTTGAGGCCGTGACAAAGCAAAAGAAAACAGTTGACATTATACCTCTACAGAATGACTAGTATTGCACGTACTGCCAAGCATTTATCCATTTTCGACTAGCATAATAACCTACACAACATAACCTTCCACCCATTTTAATATTACATAAAAAATTTAGAGCTACGCATGTTTGCTGAAGAGTTTGTTGCGCCGCTTCTTCTTTTCAATCCGTAACATGTTGTGAAACGGTGGTAAGTTAAATTAGGCTTCCATAGACAAAATAATAGCCGTAAACAAAATTAAAACTAAGTAATTAAAATGAACAAGTTAGCGGTAGGCTAAATAAAACTTTAATAATACTCGTTTACGTCTGCTGAACTCGAGCAATAAAAAAAGGCACCGGCAACTGACTTTACATCTTTGTCATCCGTGATTAAGGCTACTGAAAAGTGGCTGAAACGTCAGAATAATAAAAACCAAATAATATACCGCGCCTAAAATCGTTAAAATGTAGGTTTATTACGTATGTAAACTATTTGCGAAAACTTAAAAAAATGTTTTTAATTGTCTACAATGTATCCCTATAATTAATAGTTCACGGTGAATACTTTTTTTTAATTGTACGAGTTCACCAGACAGGCAGGCCTACTTGATGGAAAGCGGTTACCATTGCCTATGGACATTTGCAACATCAAAGGTGCTACAAATGCATTGCTGCTCTCTTAAAGGTCTACCCACTAATGCTGGAACACAAATCAAGGTTGTTATAGCAGCATACTCTAGACCAGAGACGGTAAACATCCAGTCGGGCAAATGCCCCACCATCTGGTTGTGGGTTGTTTTGTCGCCTCTTACGACAGGCCGCCCGGCCGCAGGAGATTGTATCCTTTCTCCATTCCTGCACAGATAAGAACTATGCAAGCTGTAGATCATAAAACATATTATAAATCGAATTGTTAGTATGAATCTAATAACATTTAGTTGTATGATTATGAATCTTTTAATTTCTGTAAGAAAATAAAATATTTTGAAGAAGAAGAAAAATATTTTATTTAGGACAAAAACTAAGTTAGTATAAATAGAAAAAGAAACAAAATAAGTCCTAAATTGGACCCAGCCTCAGCATAATGCTAGCCAACAAGGACTAGCGCTGTTCTTCCGTCTGGGACCATAAAGTGAAATTACGGTGGACAATACAACAATAAAATATATAACACATACATGTATAAAATAACTGTGCCAGCAACGAAACAAATAACATATGTCTATTTATAAATTAACAATATTATAAAAATTTTGGCCCTTTTGCAGCACTGAGCCCTAGCCTACAAGCCAGCTGGTAAATCCGCTACCGCCTCTAAGGAACCACTCGTTGTTTGCGAACTACCAAACACTAGACAATTTCGACAAGCGTCATCTTCTAACGAGACGCACTTAACTGTCTACCATCGCAATACTGCAATTATTTAAGCTACATGCTTTCATACAAAAGTTAAAACATTATTCATAAAGATAATCTGTTGACGGAATCGCACATAATTTTACAATTTTCCGCATAACGACTTAGATCTTTTTGTATGATTAGAGAAGACTAAAGAGATTAGAATGCGAAATAAACGTGAGGCAACTGTCTTAACTATGTGTAGGATACAGAAAAACTATTAATCTGGTTTATGTATGTTGGTTAAGAAATATTCAAAATTATGATAGATGGATAATTATTTATTGTACACCGAAGCATAAACAAACAGAACTAGTAGAATAAGACAAAAGATTACAATGGGCGGCCTTATCGCTAAGAAACGATTTCTTCCAGACAAAGCTTAACAGGGATTCGTGTACTTTTAATACTGATGGTGGTGCAGTTAATAATATTGATAAATGATAAATAAATATGGTACATATAAGCAGGCCTTTTTTGTCACTTCCTTTTTGGGGGCACGCTAATTCTCGAAAGTTGAGTCTATAATTTGTTGTTTGTGCTCCACTCAAAAAAAACCTTTTAAAATAATCCATTCTTTTTATAAAGGGTACCAAAATTGATTTTTTTAACATGTCAGTTTTTATGGCAATTTTTCGATATTTTCAAAATTTCCTTTAAGAGCACTGCGTGCCCCCACGTATATAGCCTGCATATAAGTACAAAAACAAAACAAGTATGTACGAGTATATATACATATGACAATACAGACATACATATACTTATGTAATATCATTAGGAATTAATATACACTAGAGAAAAGTAATACTTCTGAACTTGTTTATCAAAGCTCGGTAAGGATTTTGCTTGTCTTATCGCCATAGGCAACTTATACCATAGACGCACAGCCTGAACGGTGAAAGAGTTATTATAAAAATAGGACGTACTGGTCTAATTCTGTATTTTGTGGAGGGTCGCAAATTAGGGAAGCTAGATACATATAGAAATTCAAACCTTTTCTTGAGGTAACGAGGAGTAGTGAATAGAAAGAAAATAATAATTTAAAGAAGAGTGAGAATGTGAGTATGCTGGCGAAGATTTGATGGGTAACCACTAGACTTTTTTACGGAATTCAGAGACGTGGTCATATTTACGTAACCTAAATATTATGAACCTTATACACAAGTTTTGCAGGCGCTGAAGTTTATTTACTTGGTCTTGAGTTTTTGTTATTTATTTAAAATTTAGTTTTAAAATAAGGATTAGAAGCCATATTAGCAAGAACGGAGCCATTATGAAATTATATATAAAACTAGCTGTCCCGGCAGAAGTCGTCCTGCCCGGTAAAAATAGGGGTTTGTCGCAGAGGGTTAATAATTTAGGGTTGTATGTATTTTTGTATGTTGTATCATAAAAAAATAGAAATTAAAAATTTTGTCTAAAAAATAAATAAAAAAATTTAGGGGTGGACTACCCCTAACATTTAGGGGGATGAAAAATAGATGTTGGCCGATTCTCATAGATACCGGATAAGCACAAAAAATTTCATCAAAATCGGTCAAGCCGTTTCGGAGGAGTATGGCAACGAAAACTGTGACACGAGAATTTTATATATTAGAGATATTCAAAGTATAATTCCGTTGACAATAGTGTCAAAAATTCGTATCTACTAAATCTTCCTGATGTCGTTGCAGCAGAATAATAGTAGAAAAATATGGTATTACCACTAACTGAAATGGTATTAGTCAAAATTAATATTGAAAAGCGAATAACATTTTTAAATCTTTATTTCGCGAGTTTTCACTTATAGATATTTACAAATAAAATTGTTTTTTAAACGGTTTTTAAATATAAGCTTTTGAGATCGTGGATATCACGTAGCAGCAGAGTGCTAGCCAATACAAGTAAAACAAGGAAACCGGGAATTTGGTCAAATTTAACTTACAAGATTCCACCCGAACTTACATACATCCATTGCAAGTTAAGTAAAAGCTTGTAATAAAATACTGAAAGCAGGCAACCCCACCTATTAGAATCAGCTCGTGATCAAGTAATGCGCACGCGGCCTGCGTTATACTCTGCTGAAAAGCGAGCTACAAGAATATGTTTTTCGATCATTCGTAATTAGTTGTTACAAATAGTACATTAAAGATGCAATGCTCATATCGATATTCATTATGCAACATTATTATCTAACAGTAGTGGAATATTTTCTAGAAGAAACTAGTTTTTAGTTAAATGTATGTTGCATATTCTATTCCGGTGAGCGTTAGTTTTGTAACCTAGTGAATGTTGTACTTATTTATTTAATAATCATTTCATCATACTCTAATGTTTTTCTCCATATGAATGCTTTATTATAAGCATTCTATTGCTGATAAATATTAGTTGTTTCTTCATATTATTGTATAATGTATAGGTATTCTATCTATATTAAGTTTATGAAGTACTAGCATAGTAGGTACTATCTAAATCAAACCATATTTCACTGTGAGTCAGTTGGATGTTAATATTAAATGATTAACAGTCGACTACTTTTTTGATTTTTGGGAGCACTAAAGGCCCGTGTGGAAATTTTCGGGAAACTCTAATTTTAAAAGTAGCCTAAATTAGTCCTCAAAATGACAGCTATTTGACAGTGTAAGTCCCATCACAATAGCTCCAACTGGTTCGGAGATTAACCGGAACACCCAGACAGACAGTCAAAAATTGATATTTGATATACATAAGTACCGTATATACTTTCATATGGATTTAGAAAAAAGTTCTTATGTTGACATTACATACAAACACTTCAATTTTATTTATCTCTGTAGATAAAGATTTATGTTCTTAATTATAATAATACCATACGAAGGAGGGCCTAAAGAGTTCATTTTCCAGATTCATACGATGAACATAACAAGTATCAACATACAGTGGAACATTATGCTATGTCTTACAATTACCAGTATATCTAGACACGTGTAAATTTCACTAAGCCATTCTTCAAAATCGACTGCTTTAGGCCCTTAGATCACTACCGATCCTCAATTCCCTACAGGAATTATCCGTGCAGGAACGGAAAAATAATATAATGTCCTGCGGCCATGTGGCCCGTCAGAAGAGGCGACAAAGCAACCGACAATCAGGTGGTAAGGTATTTACCTGTTTGAATGGCTACCACCCCTGGTCTAGAGTATGCCGCCATAATAACCTTGAGTTGTGTTCCGGAATTAGTAGCCAGGTTCCAGTCACCCATTACAGAGTGGCAGCACTGATGATAATCAGGCTGATTCCTCCATTCCCATTTTACAATCGGACAACCAGATGCACCGGCTTGCGCTACTACCAGTCAGAACCAGGTAGAAAGACCACCAGTCAATACCAAGCATTTCGCTTATCTTTCCTGATGTGCACTGCCGAAGAGTATAATAACTTGCCGGAGTCTGTTTTTCTTGACAAATACAATATTGAAGTCTTCTAGGTAAGCGTGCTCCATCCTGGACTACGTCATCACTCAACATCAGGTGAGACAGTGGTCAAACGCAAACTATATCTATAACATATAGCACATTGTTCTCACCTGTAGTGTTACGAATGTCCATAGGAAATGGTAACCGCTTGCCATCAGGTGGACAGTTTGCCTGTCTGCTGAGTTGCTGGCTACCCAATAAAACTAACCTAAAACTTCTTCATCACCTGAACTAAATCAGAATCTAATTTTGTAGAATGAACTTGGTACTTGAGCATCGCTTTACAGGGGGCTGATTGTGTCCTCTTCTTTGAGGATCAGTTTTGCGGTGCTCCATAAATTACGACAAGTAATATTTTATGAGTGCGGATGAAATCGGAAGTATTACTAGACTTTTCAAATCTATCAATGAATACTGCTAATGCTGTCATTCTACATGATCATCATTTTAAATAAGTCATATATTTTCCTCTTTGAACACCTAAATTGATAACGCTTTTAATGTACATACATGGAAACTATAAACATAGTTATACATACATACATACATACATAACTTCACGCCAGGTCCCTTGCGGGGTAGGCACGAACAACAGAGCGCCACACAGGCCCATTCTTACACACCTCACTTGCTTCTTTGACATTCATAGCTCTTCTCATGCACGCTCGTCTGTTCTTAAGGCTCCTGACATCACCTTCTGCTAATACACGATCAATTTGATCATGGAAGGTGTGTCGTGGCCTTCCGCGACTTCTGCATCCATCCACTTTTGCATTGTATATCTGTTTAGTCATTCTTTCATACATAATTAAACATAATTATATTCTCCATTTATATACTTATGCGGCATTTGGTACGGTGGACCATGAGCAATCAGCGATTTTGGATGGACTTAAAATGTTATAGCAAATATTTATTTCTCACTTCTTTTTATCATTTCATTTTTCTCTTTCTTTCTATTATCCATTAAATTTTTTATTACATCTTAAACTTAATTTTATTTACATTGTTTCTCCAGTCGCGGTGTATCCTGAGAAAGAAGTTGTTTTGGTTTCTATTCCCTACAATATTGCTACACAGAGCGGGGTTTGATCTTGGCTAAATTACTATGATATATATATTGATGTATTTTCAAACCACTTTTAAATTGTAATGTCAAAAGGGCCCACACGTTAGCCCCATAGCCTTACGTAGGCTTCCCGTAAAAACAAACTCAAAAATTGTAGTTGCTCATCCTAGTATTATTGAAATTATAAGTTTTCGAGTAAGGGTTAACGAACTCACATAATATAAGTGATTTGCATATTTCATTTCTAATTGACACTTCAAATAGCTATTCATTAGATGTCTAGTCTACTAGGTAAATTTAGTATATCCTCCGAGGTACCACCGAGGTAGCTTATAAACGCGAACCTATAGGACATAACGATACACTGTCGTGTAGCATTAGGATCTTCTTATAGAACAAATAAAAATATAAGAACAATAAAAACGAAAAAAAGAAACAAGTAAAATAAACAAAAAAGACTTGCATAGCCTGACAATATTATATCATCAGGAGCGTTAATTAAAATACCAACATGGCGATAAAAAATAAACTACAATAATATCAAAATTAATGTTGATTACGTTGGAGCTATATCTTATATCTATTTTAGTAATTTCATTCGTTGACAATATTGCAACAGTACGTCAAAATGTAATTAATAGTATGTATGCAATGACCCCAAATTGATTGAAATGGTTAGTAAAATTATTGCTACATTATACATCATATGCGTAGCAAGTTTTGGAAAGACTTTAAAACCGATGGCGACAAAAATATACTACAACATTGCCAAATAGGTGGCGCTTATATTGAAGGTAAATCTTTAAAAGAAACATTACATTCATTGACACTGTTGCAACACAGCGTCAACATATAAAAGTATAAAACGATCCTCAATTGATTGAAATATATAATCAAATTATTGCTGCATTATACACGCAGGGCCAAGCTTAGGAACAATAATTTTAAAATAATCACGATAAGAATGTACTATAACATTGTCAAAATTGATGGCGATTACATTGAAGGTATATTTAAAAAAACTATTTTTATCATTTCACTAGCGGTCCGGCAGACTTCGTCCTGCTCTAAAAAATAAAAATCTAGGACCCGATCCCAGCGCCACCTACTTCCAATTGTTCCTTCCAATTGTTGTGTGTTGGTTCCAATTGCAGATTTAAACCATCCGGGAAACCACTTAACAAAAACAAAATCACCAAAATCGGTCCAGGCGGCTAAGCGGATTATAGAACCCGATCTCAGCGCCTATCGGTTCCAACGGGATAAAAGTCCTATGTCCGTCTCCGGGTTCTAAGGTACCTCCCCACAAATTTCCAGCCAAATCGGTACAGCCTGTCTTGAGTTATAAATAGTGTAACAAACACGACTTTCTTTTATATATATAGATTTATTGACAGTATTGCAACACAGCGTCAAAATATAATAGTTTGCAATGATCCCCAATTGATTGAAATGCATAATCAAATTATTGCTACATTATACATTACATGCAGGGCAAGCTTAAGATCGGTAATTTAAAATCGACCATAAATATTTATGATTGCAATGTCAAAACGGAGACTAGATACACCGATACGATCATTTTTTATTATGAAACGTACCCATACATTTTTTTTGTGCAATGTCAATAAATAATTAAAGTGGTACAGTTAAATATAGTATACACGTATTATTTCTTATTGTTTCATCATCAAATTGTAGAATGATCGCGACACATACCAATTTTCCATGCCGGTTAATAGTTTTTGCATAAAGTATTGTGTTGATAGACTGATATGAAAATTGTCACCTGCCTATACCTTCCGTTGCATACTTGAGCTCATTGAATTTCGCAACTTTGGTATATAGTTATAGGTTCTAGATTTTTTTTTTCAAAATGTAATAATTTTTTTTTAATTTGATCTCCTAGCGGAAACTATATATTCTTATTTTTTCTGTCTTTTTCATCTTCTCTTATATTTATTACAAGATATATATCTACTATTAAAAAAATACTTATTTTCTATTTATTTTATATACTATATTATTATTATTACATTATATGTTTGGTTGTCTTACATACTAATTTCTTTTCTTTCAATTTTATAATTATTAATACAAGGTTTTGGCCTCTCTATTTTTTCTATCCTGTTTTTATTTTGATATATTAGATATATATTACTTCAAAACCCAGAATCAAGAAATCATTGACCATAACAAATTCAATCTGTAAATATTGACGTAAATACGTAAGCTTCAGCGAGGGCTACTTGTTTGCTTCGTTTGCTGATTTTTTTAGTTTTGTAAGCCCGTCATCTTCCCTAATATGGTCAGGTTCATTATGAACTTGCTCTTTTTATTCAGTTGTTCTTTTCTAAATACATCTTAGAGATATCTTGGCCGGGTGTTCTGTTCCGGATGAAGTCTTTACGATTACCATATATTAATATCATATATGTAGTATTCTTAGATAATTTACATAACGTTGTATAACGACACCATAAGTAGAGGTAGCGTAATGGCTTACGCACGCCTCCCAAACCGAAAGGGCGCGGGTTCGAATCTTGGCCGGAACGTATGCTCCACTATGGCAGTTTTCTGTGACCTAATTCGCATATTGTTACAATTACCACGTGCTATCAACGTTGAAAGAAAACATCGTAATGAAACCTGCACATTGAGACAACCGATGTGTCAAGCCGGCCATTCCATAGGCGGAGGCCCGAACCTAGTAGTGGACTCTCATGGGCTGTTATTATTATATTATATACCGTTTGCTGTTGAGGCGCTTGGACCGTGGAGTCTTGAGGCCGTGAAAAAGAGCTTTCAGAACGTATAACCAATATTTCAGATAATCTATGCGCTGGTGTCTACTTCTGATCCGGCAAAAGACCCACTAATGACGTAACCAGTACAAATATCAGCATTACTGGCGCCCTGGGCATGATCTCTACGGCGTGTACACCTTACTCTTCAATTCATAATGTGGAATCCTACTCCTTCATCAATTCGTGTTACCAAGTTCATTCCTTAAATACTCTACTAGTTCAGTGAGTCACGTTGCCATTCTATAAATCAAATTAAACTCTGATTAACTATTAAAAAAATTAATATAAAATATGCATATAAACAATCAAAACAATCGATTAATATCGGTTATGGTCTGTTTAATTCAGTGGTAACATTAGACGGGGCGCCGGCCATTGACGTGTGTTCCAACGTAACACCAAACATTGTCCATCGAAAGTGAAGTCGTTTTGCTTTCTGAATACCACCAATCGACGGCCTCAAAATAATAAGCATTTGCCGACATCGCATGATCTTGTCGATAACTGGAAGTGTTAGTGCTGTATCGTTTATCGATAGAAAGTGCCCACACTAAAGTCATAAATCTTTTTCTGTGCAGGTTGTAAGGTTGTGGAATGCATTTCCAATGAGCATCAGAAGTGCAAAGTCACTTACATCTAATAACAAACTCCTCAAAGATCACTATCTAAATTTGTAAACAGTAATTTATGTATGCGTATGTAACGCTACGTACATATCCGTATTTATGCATTTATTTATTTATTTATTTTTATTGCAGGAGTTCAGCAGACAGGCAGACGGCCCACTTGATGGATAGCGGTTACCATCGCCTATGGACATTTGTAACACCAAAGGTATTACTAATGCGCTGCTGCTCTCTTGAAGGAGACTGGAGCCTGGTCACTAATGCCGGAACACAACTAAGGGTTGTTATGGCGACATACTTTAGACCAGGGGTGGTAGCCATCCAGTCGGGCAAATTCCCTACCACCTGGCTGTGGATTGTTTTGTCGCCTCTTACGACAGGCCGCCCGGCCGCAGGAATTTGTATTCTTTCTCCGCTCCTGCACGGATAAAAATATAAGTATGTATGTGTATTTTTATTTACTATTAATATGTATTATGTATATATTTTAAACTATGCACACTGAATACCCACCCACTATAAGAAATGTGTAGTTATCTCCAGAAGGTTGTCTGGAAAAAATCGCTTAGCGATAAGACCACCGATTGTACTAGTCAAATGATTGTTAACTCATGTGTATTATTTTGTTGTGTGCAATAAAAAATATTCTATTCTAAAGTAAAATTTGTCAATATATTTATTACTATTATCAATGGAGTGCGATTTGAACGCTCCACTTCATCTGCTCGTTTGGCCAGATTCGGGATAAATTGATGATAATAAGTGTCAAAGCCTGTGAATCTGGTGTTGATTATCTGGACCTATGATTTTCAAAAAAGTGAAGTGCTTAGAAATAATGACTTCCGCCACTATGTGATATTTTAAAAATTCAAAGGTATTTTAAACCTTTTTTAAGTATATTAAAAACAGTTTTAGTAAAATATAAAATAAACTAAAATGAAACGAAAAAAATGAAGTACTGTGAACTACTTAATCTAAGATCTTAAGGCCTGCTTTACCATAAAAAAGTACACTGGAGTCCGCGCCACCAAATAAGTCTCACAGACGCGGCGCTGCAATCGTCGTACTCAATCCCGACAGAGCAATTATTTGCTAATCCGTAAACCAATATAGCCGCTTTCCATTAAGTGGACCGTCTGCCTGTCTGCTGAACTTCTGATATAAAAATAAAAAAATATTTTAAATTTAATTACATATAGCTAAACGTTGTTAAAATTATTCTCTAATGTTGGGTTCTTATATCTCACTTAATCTGGTGTGCACCGACATTTAACCGGTGGTTATAATAAAATAATCGATGAAATTGTAGGCACAAACAGCGATGATTTTATTTTAACCATGGGTTAAAAGTCGGTGCGCACCAGCCTAACTGTCTATTGGCCTACCATCGGTTAGTTTGACATAAGCTCCATACAAGTAATGTCAAAATTCAACAGGTGGTAGTCCAAGTGAATATAGAAATATTAAGGAACCGATTAAAAATGAGTTTAGTTGTTTATGTGTTTATGTAGGTATAGAATATCGTGGTATATAGCTGTCTATCTAAATATAAAGTTTGCAAAGTACTCCACTGAAAAAATATCGAAAACATATTTTATAAATTTAAATTCATTCAACTAAACGATAAGTTTATAGCCAAAAAATACATTAATTTTTTGAAATATATGCCAAATTTGTTCCCAAATTACTCCGCGATTTCATTCATTCATAATCGATTTACAATTTGCGCAATATGTAAAAAAACAACATATTTTGCTACTGATGAATAATCAGGAAATACGTATATGGTTATCTTAACTTGAACTTACTGATAAGTTTATTAGGGATGTGGTTACCGCGATTAGATGAAAGGAAATGTGATTAACTATTAATTATAACCGGGTCAGTTGGATTCTAGACCAAGTTGCTTAATTAATTTAAATATTTCATTTTATGGCAATTATCAAAAATAATACAACACCCATTATTACTGGCAATACTGATGCAATAGTATCTCATACGACTAAGAGACGTAAGACTTGATTTTTTAAGTTTATCTCGGAAGCGGAAGCAACCGGGATTTTACGCTAGGATGATTTAGATGAAATATATAAAAATAAAAACATCAACTATTTATCAACATTATCAGGTCAGTGCAACAAACAAAACTATTGCATTATATCTAGAGAAGTATGGACTATGCACCGGCATATATGCGCATATATGATACATAGTTACTTATGTATTGGAACTTTCACCATTAAGAAGTTGAAATACTGAGGTTTCTTGTTATTGTCGTGTGGAGAATGTTATGATGATGATGCACACCCTTTCTAAGTATTACATTATTATAAAACAACTAGAGAGTTGGTCTGAAAGAGAGTGGTCGGGGTAAAGGTAAGGAAAGGAATGCTCCGGTGGTTCGGGCATGTGGAAAGAATGTATGATGAAAGAATGACTAAACAGATATACAATGCAAAAGTGGATGGATGGAGAAGTCGCGGAAGGCCACGACACACCTTTCATGATCAAATTGATCGTGTATTAGCAGAAGGTGATGTCAGGAGCCTTAAGAATAGACGAGCGTGCATGACAATAGCTGTGAATGTCAAAGAAGCAAGTGAGGTGTGTAAGAATAAGCCTGTATGGCACTCTGTTGTTCGTGCCTACCCCGCAAGGGACCCGGCATGAAGTTATGTATGTATGTATGTATAAAACAACTACGGTCTTGCTTGGCATACTGCTCTCATCTTTGGGATGGCTCAGCTACTAGTTAGAGACACTCGAGTCAATAGAGAAAAGAGCTATGAAACTGATAGGCAATAACCGACTATTCGACGAGAGACTTCAGAACCTCAGTCATCGATGTAAAACGTCATGTTGCTTCTCATACCAAAGGTTTGCCACGCTGCCAGGGAATTAGAGTCATTCCATCAGGACCCTAACCATCGTCACGTGCAAGTTCATTTGTTAACTAATATACCTTACTGTATGGTATTTACACAGACTTCTGGACTTCTAGGTCACCGTCTGACCTCTTTACACAAGAGTTTAGTGCATCATTCATCATAAAATACATACTTACCTTTATTGTAAGTTGTATGTTGTACTGAAGTTATGTATGTATGTTGTACTCATGCGCATGTCAGTCTGATACTAATTTTAGGTAAAGTAACTACTTTCGAATTTTGCGGACAAAACGTACGAAAGTTGAACTTAATATATGTAAGCTATGTATTGTGTTGCAATGAAGGCTATCACGACCATATTTCTAACGTACATAAGACCTTTTTCTGCAAAACAATGGTAAGTTTTGATTCAGGTCACAGCAGACTTTAAGTGCATTATAATGCGAGAGTCTTCAACTGCCAAGTGGGTTATGGTTCTCTTTGAATAATAACTCATATATCAACGCAATCATTGTATTTTACTTTGTTATTATTTACTGTGTATGTAGACATTATGTATGGAATAACATCTAATATATAAAATTCTCGTGTCGCGGTGCTAATTACCAAACTCCTCCGAAACGGCTGAAATTTTGTGTGCATATCGGGTAGGTCTGAGAAATATGTATTTTTTCAATATCTGTTTAGCATACCCCTATTTTTTCTATATTTTGTATTTTTTGTGATTCGGCATTAAAAAATACATACAACACAAAATTTTCACCCTTCTGCCACTAACCACTATTTTTTAATAGCGATATTATTATTTTAATAATTTTCTACTGGGTTGATTTAGATTTTTATTTGAACCAGGTAGATGGCGCTGCAATCGGGTACCAGAATTTATGTGTTGTTTTTGTTGTATGTGTTCAAGTTTGTCCCGGAATGGTTTAAATTAACGATTAAACCCAGTAGGTGGCGTTACGATACTCTTTCTAAACGGTGGGCCTGATTTCGATGAAATTTTCTGTTTGTTCAAGTGGATTTGAGAATAGTTTAGATTAATCTTTGGTCACGGTAGATGGCGCTGGAATTGGGTTCTAGATTTTTATTTTTAAAGGAAGGGCTGCTGGGTACAGCTAGTAATATATACGATTCATGTACTGTATGTTACAGCACATTGGCGATGCTTTTTTGGCAACACAGAAACATAGATTCATATTATCACGCTTCTTTGCTACAAGGGTAGGCAGAGACGATGGATCTCCACTTATTACGATCTTCACATACATCTTTTGCTTCATCTACTTTCATACACACTTAATAAAATAGAAAATAATTTATTTTTTATAGCTTGGAAATTGGTATTTAAGTTTTTAGTTAAATGTATGACTATTTATTTGGATATAGAAATGTTTTTTTTTGTTATTCTTTATTATCTTTAGGTAATTATCGTGAAGATTTTTATATAATATTATATTATATATTATAAATAAAATAAAATAAAAATAAAAATTATTGTACCGTACCGTCATACCGTCTTGTTATAATATATAACATTATATATTATAACAAGACGGTATTTTTTTACCAGGCGACGTATTCATAAACTAGCTTTTGCCTGCGACATCGTCAGTGAGGAATAGTTAAAAAAACTTTTGTCTTAGCGTATATATATAGCATATAGCGTATAAGCCTTCCTTGATAAATTCGTTCCTTGGGCTATCTAAAACTGAAAGAATTTTTCAAATCAGACCAGTAGTTCCTGATATTAGCAAACGAACATAGCAGTTTTACTTTAAATATTAACATTAACTTTGAAAAATAAAACGACAAAAATCATGAGAAATGCACTTAATAAAAGTCTTAACTGCTTTATGGCAAAACGGAAAATTGTACTATTATATTTTTTTCTAAAATTACTGCCTTTGAAAGAAAGTAGCAGCTTGCTATTCCGGTTTTCTAACTTATTAGTAACAACCGATTCGTTACTGCATGGCTGCCGGGAATTTCCGTTACGTAAAAATAGTAATAATAATAACCGTTAAGATCTGAACTCCAACGGTGGAAATGTTAAAGGCATAAGCCGAAAGTAAACTTGTACCTTGTTTTAATAACCTTAATTTTTTTATGGAATAGCATGTTTAAACTGAGATCTTATCCAAGAAAATTGTTTCTTCTTGAAAAAAAAAATTGTTTAAGAAGATTGTTTAGAGATGTAAAACCTTTTTATTGGTTTTATTATTTCTGTTAAGTGTAGTGATTATATCCTTTTTATTTCTTATTAGCTGTGCCCGCGACGTCGTACGCGTGAAATTTGTTTTGAAAACCCCCGCTTTTGAAACATTCTTCATTGGTGCTTCTCTCCTATTGGTCTTAGCGTGATGATATATAGCCTATAGCCTTCCTCGATAAATGGGCTAGCTAATACTGAAATATTTTTGCAAATCAGACCAGTAGTTCCTGAGATTAGCGCGTTCAACCAAACAAATAAACTCTTCAGCTTTATATATTAGTATAAGATTGATAATCTAAACGTTTGTCATTGTCAACATTGCAATTTTCTTTTTTCACATTTCTATATTTTATAAACGTAACATTTATTAAAATGTTGGCACTATTGTTTCTCGTACAACTGGTGCAGGCAAAAGTCGACTTTAAGGTGACGAACATTTTCATTCCGCGACTGTAAATCACGAATAGAATTTAGAAGGTATTGTAATATGTTTAAATATATATGTATAAAGCTATATGATATTCATTTTTTCTAATAACAAAACAAGCCTTTTATTTCATGTTAATGATATAGTCAAACATTGAAACTTTGGCGCTCCTATGTTTGACTAGTGAAATCTCAGGCCTGACATAGTCTTAATAGGAAGTCCAAATAAATTATGTTCTTGTGCCTTCGGCTAACGAATTTTTGTCTAACCTAAGCGAAACTAATTTATAAAGTCATTAAACAACAAGTGCAGTAAGTATGTTTGGCCGTTTGCCTTAGTCACTTCGAGAATCGACGAGGCAAATCCTGAAACAGATTGTTTTACGTTCGACATTTGACTAAAAAGTTAGGTACTAAAAATATTAGACAAACCAAAGATAAACGAGTCATTCTGGGAAGAAACTGTATTTCAACCTTTGACTATAACATATAAAATGTCTACACGTGGTAACTTTGCATAATTATAACTTTGGCTTATCGGTCGTTAAGTTCACAACTTACCGATGAAGCCATAAAATCTGCTGTTAGAATGAAGCCACAACGCTGCGGTACGCCGTACCGCAAAAAACATGTCACACTGCAACACGAGGCGGTTATGCAAAGCAAAACTTTCGTCACATACTTCTTTACGAATCATGTAAGCGAAATAGAGCTAAGACTGCATAGCAAGAAACACTGTCATTTCCACTTGCGAATGAAGTTCAATGTAGATTTTTTACATGTCGGAAACCAGTCTGCACTCTTCAGAGCAAAAAACCTGCTGATCGGAATTATAAATTATGTAAAACTATATATCAATTACATTTCAATAAAAAACATTGGAATAAAAAAAATACGATTCGGTGTTAATTAGTTTGATGCGTCTTGCGCTGAAGCTTTAAAGCGCAAGCAATATGCTTATCGAGCCTGGGTCGCAGCGCGTAATGGGAGGGATCCAAATACACCAAATTTGAAGAAGCAGTTCAACACTGCGGCCAGATTCTGCAAGAAGTGTGTATCGGAGGCTAAGTTTCGGCACATTCGAAAAATCGGTGAGAAGCTAATTAGCTTCCCTTGTGGGAGTCGGGCTTTTTGGTCTCTCGCCAAGGCTGTGGAAGGCAATTTCTGCAAGTCTTCTCTACCGCCTCTGCACGGACCTGACGGTTCACTAGCCAATTCCGCAAAGGAGAAAGCCGACCTTTTGTGCTCTCTTTTTGCGTCGAATTCCACTCTTGATGACGGGGGAACGGTACCGCCAACTATTCCGTGGTGTGCGGAGAGAATGCCCGAAGTGCGCTTCACGCAACGTGCGGTACGCCAGGCCCTCCAATCCCTCGACGTCAACAAGTCTAGTGGACCTGACGGTATTCCAGCACTCGTGCTCAAGACGTGCGCTCCTGAGTTGGCATCAATACTAACGCGCCTATTCTCACTTTCTTATTCTGCGGGTGTAGTTCCAGCTTCGTGGAAGTTAGCCCATGTCCACCCTATTCCCAAGAAGGGGGACCGTACAGACCCGTCCAATTTCAGACCTATTGCAATAACCTCCTTACTCTCCAAGGTGATGGAGCGCGTTATAAATACGCGTCTTCTCGGGTACTTAGAGGAGAACCAGCTTTTAAATGACCGCCAATACGGTTTCCGTTATGGACGGAGTGCTGGTGATCTTTTAGTGTACCTGACTCACCAATGGGCAGCCGCCATTGAGAGTAAGGGGGAAGCGTTGGCAGTAAGCCTGGATATTGCAAAGGCCTTTGATCGGGTCTGGCATAAGGCACTTCTGTCGAAGCTCCCCAGTTATGGACTCCCCGAGGGATTGTGTGCATGGGTGGCCAGCTTCTTATTTGGGCGGAGCATCAAAGTCCTTATCGACGGTGTATGCTCGGACACGAAGCCCATTAATGCTGGCGTACCCCAAGGCTCAGTATTGTCGCCCACACTGTTTATTCTGCACATCAATGATATGTTGCAAACCGGTAACATTCATTGTTATGCAGATGACAGCACGGGCGATGCTTTTTATACTGGCCGTGTAAACATCCCTCGTGCAGAAGTTGAGGAAAATAGAATACGACTTGTGTCTGAAATCGAGTCCTCCCTGGAGCAGGTTTCGGAATGGGGACGACAAAATCTTGTCATTTTTAATCCCAAGAAGACGCAAGTCTGCGCGTTTACCGCTAAGAAAGCCCCATTTTTGTTAGCGCCGCAGTTTCAGGGCACTCCCCTTAAGATCTCGAACACCATAGGGATCCTGGGCGTCGACATTTCGAGCGAGGTGCAATTTAGGGGTCACTTGGAGAGCAAAGCGAAAATCGCTTCAAAAAAACTCGGGGTGCTCAATAGGGCTAAGCGGTACTTCACACCGGGACATAGGCTTTTACTATATAAAGCTCAAGTCCGTCCCCATATGGAGTACTGCTCCCATCTTTGGGTTGGTGCACCCCAGTACCAGCTGCTCCCACTTGACTCCTTGCAGCGCCGAGCGGTTCGGATTGTCGACGATCCCAAAATTACAGACGGCTTAGAGTCTCTCAGCCACAGAAGAGACGTTGGCGCTCTAAGCGTGTTCTACCGT
Source organism: Dendrolimus punctatus (assembly GCA_012273795.1). Classification (NCBI taxonomy): domain Eukaryota; kingdom Metazoa; phylum Arthropoda; class Insecta; order Lepidoptera; family Lasiocampidae; genus Dendrolimus; species Dendrolimus punctatus. The sequence goes on along the minus strand of CM022530.1, from coordinate 5,689,391 downwards.
CTGTACAACGGGGAGTGCTCTGATGAGCTGTTTGATTTGGTGCCTACGTCGCCATTCTACCATCGCACCGCTCGCCGGCGATTGGGAGTTCATCCACACTTCCTGGACACTTGGAAGTCCTCCACGGTACGTGGCGGACGTTCCTTCATGCCATATGTGTCCGGATTATGGAATGGGCTCCCACCCGCGGTTTTCCCAGAGCGCTACAATATGGGGCTCTTCAAAAAGGGCGTGAACAGATACCTAAAGTCTCAACGAGGTAGGTAACGCATCGGCTCCCCTTGGGTTGCAGATGTCCATGGGCGACGGTAGCCACCTATCACTAGGTGGTCCGTTTGCCAGTTTGCCTACTAGCAAACATAAAAAAAAAAAAAAAAAAAAAAAAAAAAAAAAAAGCCTATTCCCTCTGAAGATTTTTAAATATTTTTTAAAAATTTAATATGGTATACAAACAGTACCTACAATCAATTTAAGTTATAACAAAGTTACAAATACACTGTATATTATCGTTTAGAAAGTGTTAGGAAGGTTTATTAATGATAATTATTGCTACAATTATACGTATATAGGTGGATTACAAATCTGTTATTTTAAATTTGTTAACACTATTTTTTTAAACTAAGTATGTGATTTTTGAAATATGTCTACACGTGGATGCTCCCAAGAAAGGGTATAAGATTTAAGAAAGATCCGCCAGAGGGTGCACTATTAAAGTGGGAGGAGGGGGTTTACATATGTTTTGATTTCCCGCCCTTTCTCTATTAAGAGTAACGCTAAACGCATGAATAATATTCATTTAAGCTCATTTACGTCGTAATAAATGATGGATCGGACTAAACATGACCTACTTCTGATTGCATTAAGACGCATTAAGGAAAAATAGAAAACTGGATGCATCCATTGCTTCCACAATACGTTGTGCAACTTCATGGTTTTGTTAACCGCATCTTAGTTTGCCTTTATTATTCCTTAGACGGACCTGAAGATATTATTTGTAGACCAAGAGCTCAGCATTGAAAACCAATGCCGGAACAACAAAAGTGCAAACCTCATTTGTCCTGCACTGCTGCATACCACTGCATTACACGCACAATTCACAAACAAACCAAGACACACAAAGACCCTAAAAATTAGTAACCTAGGCACAGAAAGAAAAACCAGTATACATGGCACTAGTTAAGATAATATATATAGGTACTAGCTGTCCCGGCAGACGTCGTCTTGCCCGGTTAGAAATAGGGGTTGATCGTAGAGGGTTGAAAATTTAGGGTTGTATGTATTTTTTAGTTCTGTATCTTAAAAAAATAGAAATTAAAAATTTTGTCTAAAAAATAAAATAAAAAATTTAGGGGTGGACTACCCCTAACATTTAGGGGGATGAAAAATAAATGTTGGCCGATTCTCAGACCTACCCAATGTGCACACAAAATTTCATGAGAATCGGTCCAGTCGTTTCGGAGGAGTATGGCAACGAAAACTGTGACACGAGAATTTTATATATTAAGAAGATAGACATAAGGCACACACTGCACATGCATTTTCTCATAACACCAGAATGTAACAGATACACTCTACATTAGTACATTAGTATAAGTTAAGTATTAAAATTAGAAAAAAAAATATTTAAGTTATTCTTAAGGTACACAACACAACACAAAAATCATAAAATTAATGTCACACATAATAACACATAAACAACAAGCATGTATAAATTCAAAAAACTCTAACAATAGTGAAGTTGTAAAAAGGGTACGGAACTAGAGTCCGTAGATTAGTAATTAAAAAAAAAACTTCATTTGTCGAAGTGCAGCACAGAACTTTAAAAATACGTCACCAAACACAACTGTAACAAGGACAAGAAAGAAAAAAGAAGAACAAGGAAATTCTTTATATATTGAAAGACCTAAATAATTTTCATAATTATTGGAATGAATTAGACATTGGATCTACTCTGAAGGAAAGACATAGACTAATTTTTATTTGAAAAGGAATTTGAATAGACGATGGAATGGTATGGGCAATAGGCAAATGGGCAGCGTTTTTTTAAAACCGTCCCTGAAGCGGCTGAAGAAACACCACCAGACCAGTCATAATATTATGTTCTTAAGTTGCACTATTACATATTCAAAAGAAATTCCAATAAAGTCACGGTTAATAGCTAGTAATATATCTACAAATCAATTAAGGTAAATGTAATTTGTTTTGGTTTTTGATTGCTTCTGCTTTAGATTTAAATTTTTTAAATTTTGCTTTAAATTTATTAAACCGTTTAATAGCCCGAACACAATAAAAGCTTATAGTACCACTTAATCCTGTAGTAACAAACTTTTCGCAGAACATGATATTTACGCAGTCTTGGGGGAACTCAAGTACGCACGTAGGTATTAATTACGTCATTTATATTGCAATATTTAATTATTATAATATAGTACGCATCCACAATTATACTAATTTTACACTACATGTTATTGAGGATAAGTGCCTTGAAGTTTTAATATGGACAGTTTAAGACAGTACGTCTTAATATTTCATCGACCGCTATTTTCGTAGCCGCAAGAGGCGGAAACCGCGGTCGATGACGTCATAGCTGCGCGGGCGCGTAAGACTTTCGCTTTTCACTGCCAAGGCTTGGTTTGCGGACGAAGCGACGTAGATGTTTCTATATTCGATAACACAACTTGAGTTTTTTTTTAACCATTTTGAATTTCTTATAGAAAACTGCGTAAGGAATCAGTTTTATGTCAGTCTACATTTAAAAATAGGCCACATACTACTTCTACAGCCTACTATTATTAGTATATGATTATACATACATACATACACACATAACTTCACACCAGGTCCCTTGCGGGGTAGGCACGAACAACAGAGCACCATTTAGGCTTATTCTTACACACCTCACTTGCTTCTTTGACATTCATAGCTCTTGTCATGCACGCTGGTCTGTTCTTAAGGCTCCTGACATCCTAGTACACGATCAATTTGATCATGGAAGGTGTGTCGTGGCCTTCCGCGACTTCTGCATCCATCCACTTTTGCATTGTACATCTGTTTAGTCATTCTTTCATCATACATTCTTTCCACATGATTATGTAATTCAAATTTTGATTTATATTATTCGAATAATGCAAACACAAAATGCTTTTTCTCCTGGAAAATTTAAGACTTTTACAAGACACGAAGCATAAACAAAATTGCCTGATTCTTAGATTATAATCTATACTAGTATATAAAGGTGAAGAGTTTGTTTGTTTGTTTGCTTGAACGCGGCTAATCTCAGGAACTACTGGTCTGATTGGAAAAAAATCTTCCATCTTCTCCATTTATCGAGGCTGGCTATAGGCTATAGGCTATATATCATCACGTAAGATCAATAGGAGCGGAGAACCAATGAAGAATGTTTAAAAGTCGGGTTTTTATTCCTTTTGAGAGCTTCCGTTGCGTACGTTTCACCTTCTACGTTAACAAGTCAGCGTTAGCCCAATGTACCACGAGGACAAAGTCGCGGTCCGAAGCTATTTGTATTATGAAACACACAGCATTTATATAAAAAAATTAGTTGTAATAATAAAGAAATATTGTACAAAAATATTTAATACATGTAACGTATTACAGTAATTATGTCATAATTATTGTTTTAATTTAACATAAATTATATAATTGTACGTAATTGCTTAAGAATAATGTTTTATTATTTTAGCTAAATTAATGTCAAGAAATTGTACTTGATTTCAACTCGATGTTGAGAGTCAATCTTTTGAGAACTATGTAACAATAGTAAAACCGTTGATAACATTATTAATGAATGAATGAATGAATGAATGAATGAAAACACTTTATTGTTCACCAAAAATTAAAACTACGTTCTTAAAACTAAGTACAATATACATGTTGAACAAAGGGCGGCCTTATCGCTTAAAGCGATCTCTTCCAGTCAACCCCCATTTAATTTTAAAGTTAATTATTAATATTAAAGTTACTATATGCTTTAATTTACATTTTAAATATTACATAATCACCACGTGTATAGTTATATATCGTTGTTAGTTAATATATCATTTTGATATAACACACACGATTTTTACCATTATTAGTAAGTTACAATTATTAGATTAGGCTCCCATAGAGTAAATAATAACCATAAACAAAATTAAAACTAAATAATTAAAATAAACAAGTTGGCGGTAAATAAATAAAGCTTTAACAATACTCGGTGACACTTGTCATCTTTGTCTTTCGTGATCACGGCCGCTGAAAAGTGGCCGAAACGTCGGAATTACCAAAATCAAATAAATTATAATTATTATGTATACAAGTCGCGAAAATTTAAGAAAATATTATATTAGTAAGTAGTAAGTAAAATAGAGATATTTTAGGTAAATCTCTTGTTATGTATAAATCTCTGATGACCAGTTCCTACATATATTCGTCCCCTTGCCTTACTATCGGTCGAAATTTGTCATTACTTGTACAGAGCTCTGACTCTTAACCTCTACCAAGGCAAATGAACAGTTAGTTAGGTATAAGAACCGGCCATTAGACAACTTGAGAAACAGATAAAGTTAGATATTAAAGTAGAATATGTTTTAAATTAACCAACTGTAAACACACAATTTAATTATGTTTCAAAAATATATATCTCGCAAGAAGATCAGGTTATTTATGTACCTAGATTATCTACTATAAAACATGACGTTTATATGCTAAAAGCAGATAAACATTTTAATAATAAATATGATACACTACCAAAAAAAGTTTTTCAAGTATAATTTGTTGTTTACATAAGTAAAATTGTATAACAATACCAGAGTCAACCTCTCAAGTGCGTGCCTCTTGTTTAAAGAGCAGAGAAGTACAGGTAATATTGTATTATTATTTTATGTATTTGTCTCCGGAGGATTCACTTCATTTTATATCGCAAACTCTTCCATCCCCAGTCTATAAAATGTAAACGGCATAAATGAGAAAACTTGGCAAAAATGATAACATGGACGAAATGGACCGAGTCCGGACGAACTGGACTAAACAAAATCACAAAACCTATCCTAGTCTCCAGGGTGAAAAGTATTGGCCATCCTCGGTATTAATATTACATATAAACCGAATACCGAATTTCAGCCAAATCGGTCCAATAGTCTTTCCGTAAAAGGATCACAAATACAGAGACAAATACATTTTAATCTCGGAAAGTATCTTATTTTTCGGGATAAAATGTATCCTATATTAATCCTCGGCATCGAAAAAATATATATGTCGGAGGGAAGATATAAATCGGATGATTGTTTGGATTAATAACGCACAATATTATTTGTTTACATTTTGACTACTTTCAAAATTCTTAATTCAATTTTATTTGATTTGTTAAATGTTTCTATAACTTAAAGATCGTTCTAACATAATAAAAGTTGTGAATATTGTAATTTAATAAACGACCAATGAGAGCAGAGCATGTCCTGAGCGGGGTCAAGACGCCCTCTATACTTTAGTAGTATCTACTTCAGTAGACGGAGGAGTTTTTGTGGCACATTTGGTTGATGGCAACAGGTCCAGTTGGACCTTTGAGAATTTGAAAGAAAGTATTGAAGTTGGAAGTATGAGCGGTGCCCTGAACGCGCTGGTCGGTCTAACCTATGTTAAAATGTCTTTTAAATCTAAATTAAAAGTGTATAAACCGTGACTATCGTGTATTATGCTCGCTTTTTACCCTGATGACGCCCACTAAACCTACAATAACTAAAGGAGATGTCGTGAGAACGAGGCCTTCTCCGACATATATATGTATATTGAGTTTCAGCCAAATCGGTCCGATAGTTTTTTCGTGAAAACGGAACAGACAGACCGACAGATTTACTTTCGCATTCATAAAATAGTGATGCTATAAGCTGGTTAAATAATATGCTTATATTCTCTGCAAAATGCTAAAAGGCTGGACCTTAAAACAACTATGAGTAAATAATATCTAATGCTTTTGCATACAATGACTAATGTCGCACAGTAGAAAGTTAGTATGAGAATATAATTATCACAATGTGACATAACATAACAATGGATGTAACTCATAGTATGTAGATGGTATCGAAAAAAGGGGGAAAACTTAAACGCAAGTCTGAATGACCTTTTTACCTCTCCACTGACAGTATTCAACTTGAAGAATGTCATGTACAAGTTGGACTCGTGTGCTGAGGATTCTTTTGTGAAATACATTGTACAGAACAATATATCTCTTTATTAATAAGCTTTGTAATTGTTTACAATAAGCTTCCGAAGTATCTTAGAGAACTGCCACTTACACTATTAAAAAAAAATTGTTACTGACTAAATTATGAAGTGACATAAATTTATTTGACATGCTATAATAGTAGACATTTTATTATTTAGATTATTATTATATTGTATACCTATAATTAAGTATGTCTTTGACGACCACGGCCCATAAAAATGGCCCGCACTTTTGGAGGGCTTGCGTGGGGCCATGGAAAGGCCAACACGTAGAGGCCCTTTGACAAATTTAATGTAAATGTGGCGTGACACTGACCGGCGACTATCCCTGTCTATCTATATAATAATGCACCCAAGGACAAGCCCCGGTCAGTGTAGGACTATTGTGGAAAATGAGGATAAAAAGTACCGGGCTATTGGGGTGAACTGCTAGTGGTACTGGGGTTCTGGGAATATGGGGACTATGGCGTCTGCCCGTCGCAATGTTCGGGGAACATGGAAAAATGGGCAGACGGTGACTCGCCACTCCCTGCATGGGCCCCAAAAAATGCCATAAAAGGCAGGGGCAACATGGGTATGAGTGGCTACCTATAATTATTATTAATGTTTAATTTTAATTGTATTCATTCATTGACAGTATTTTTTTATTTTTTTTGTACATAATTTAATATTGTAATCATTTATATATAAAATCCTGTAATATTAATTTTGCACGCCCAATGATGGGCCGAATGCGTTGATACCATAAAAACTGTAACAACTTTGTACATGCATTACGCAATAAATATATATCCTATTCTAATACGCAAAGCAAAAACTTTGTACCCCTTTTTATGAAAATTGCGCGGTTGGAAGAGTATGAAATTTTGCACACTTATACTAATATTTTATTTTTATTTTATTTTTTATGTTTGGTAGTAGGCAAACTGGCAAACGGACCACCTGGTGATAGGTGGCTACCGTCGCCCATGGACATCTGCAACCCAAGGGGAGCCGATGCGTTGCCTACCTCGTTGAGACTTTAGGTATCTGTTCACGCCCTTTTTGAAGAGCCCCATATTGTAGCGCTCTGGGAAAACCGCGGGAGGGAGCTCATTCCATAATCCGGACACATATGGCATGAAGGAACGTCCGTATATAATAGGGAAGGCTAATCTCAGGAACTGCTGGTGTGACTTGAAAAATTCTTTCAGTGTTACATAGCCCATTTTTTAACTATCCACGCGGATGAAGTCGCAGACGAGAGCTAGTAGTTTATATAGAGAAGAAGTGACAAATGCTAATATTAAAAATATATATGCATTAAAAATACATAATCAATAAAATAAACATTAAACACACTTCCACGTATTTGACACACTGAGAATACCATACTCTTTTGCTTATTGTTGCCTTGGCGAAATCTGTGATTATAGAAGTATAGTCTTTAACAACAAGTCGTTATGGTCGAATTTCGACTACAGGCGACTACTAGTACAATTTAATATGTAAATTAGGTTTGAGGAAATGCATTATATAACCAACATAATCAATTCTTTTTTATATCAGCACTTGGAATTTTAACAGTTTAAAGAAGTTGAATAAATTTGCAATGAAAAAATACAGGTTGGGCAGAGGAGAATTAGCTAAGCTTCATCAAGTCTTTTCGTTGACCATCCCGCAATGACTGTCCTTCCCGTCCTGACCTAAGGGCCCGAGACGTGGACACTGAGGGCAGGTCTGGTCCAAAAATTCCAAGTGCACAACTGATAGTACTCGGAAATTAACAAGTTGAAGTGGCAGTGAACCGGTTACCTCTGTCACAGGACCAATGGCTGATGGAGCAAACGAATCCTGAAGTGGAGATCGCGTCTTCGTAAACGTAGTGTCGGACGCGCTCTAGCCCAATAGACTCATGAATTGCGCAAGGTCACCGGTAGGCGCTGGACGTGGCAGAAGGAGGACCGGGATGTGTGGCACCAGCTAAGGGAGGCCTACGTCCAGGCAGTGGACTGTGACAGGCTGACGACGAGCAATGAAACTTACTGCTATCGTATAGGCCTTATGCCATACAGTTGTTTGACTATATATTGATTCACATATTATTGTTACGAGTTGCAGGACTCGAATTAAAATGCCGTTGGAATTATTATAGAATTTATTAGAGCTATATAAATAACACACGTACATATATAACTGAACACAACCAGTCCAAACGTAATACACGATTCAATAACACGCGCAAAGTCCGTCCGTAAAAAGATCCTCGCGGCTGGTTATCGCTCGACTGCCCCCTTCTAAATTAGGGCATTGCTTTATACTGCACAAATGCCATATGTCTGCCTGACCGCATGGACCGAATTTCTTACAATCACACCTGGCTAATGACTAGCATAAAAGATTACAATGCAAAATGGGTTGTTTTTTCTGATTACGAAGAAAACAAAAGAAGTCCAAATGCCGAAAAGGTAATAAAATTCAGGTGTGAATTTGCTTTTGTTGGCACCTAGATCGTAACAATGTAAAAAATTATGATAACTATTATTAGGATGAATAAATTATCTATGATATATGCAAATTTCTTGCTTATAGAACTTGCTTCGTTTGTCCTCAGACGTGGATATGCATAGCGTGTCTGGCGAGTTCCATGGCAGCTCCAACTCCTGATACACAGCCTCAGCTGTATTTAGACGTCATAGACATGGCTGCTATCAGCAGAATGAGCCCACAACAGCTCGAGACCCTCGCGGAGGGGCTAGCCGCTGAAGAGATTATGAGGTAGGTTCGCATTTTAATAAATACTATCATATTCATAACAAATTCGTGACACGGTTTAGTCCCAAGATAGTGAACAAGAAAACAACCAATATTTTTGATGTCACTTTGGGAATGTTAATTTAAACATCCCTTCGGACCTTTGGGGAGATCTACAAGGGTTATGTGGGGCTTCTAAGAAAACATATCTTAATCGATGAAGGTATTTAAAGGTGCCAGCCGGCCGGACTTTCCACTAAATCACTTACTACTCGAAATTTCATGAAATTCACGAAATAGAACACTATTAATCTGTGACTGATTTAAATTTGAGATATAGTTTTAAATAATAATACGTTGATTAAGTTTTAATCATAAAAACAGAAGCAGACTGTGATTTTAAATTATTATTTTTTTATAATTTCCATTCTACTCCATTTTTGAAGTCAAAATTTGAATCTACGACTCGAATGTTCTTTCGCAACGTATTTGAAGAAAATATTACATATTTTTTACGAGGCGATTGTGAATATATAGTAATCTTCTTTCATGCTGGCACGTTGCGACTACGTGTGTTGAAAAACCTTCAAGCATTTGCTCAAACGTTTGAAGCTCGTTTGGTGGTGATTTTTCTCTATGGTTATTAGAGGCATCGAGGAAGTTGGAGCCTCAATAAAAACCTCTGTGCCCCGGCTTCTACCCGGCGGGCGACTACCCGTTGGTGGCTGAGTTTGGAGACATCGGAGCCTTTCCACATAAGGGTGGCATCTCAACGACTTTCGCTGGCCAGGCTTTGAGCTGACTTCATTTGCGGCTTAGTTGGCCATTCGTTCGATAGCCATCTCAGGCTTTGTGGTCTTTGTGACATTGTTATTTCTCTCTGATCAGGAGAGTGCGTGAGATCGCGTCTTTGATACTGTCTGGAACCTACGTAATGTAATTAGAATTTTAAAAAAACCACGTCCGTACATATTACAGGTGCACATGTCAAATCGGTCTGTGAATTTGTTACTATATAATTTTGCAAAGTGAACGCCTTTCACTGCATTGCTGATTGGCTTAAGTGTTTTATATAAACTTATTACGGATGAATGAATCAGGTTTTTTTAATGTCACTTATGTAATGGTTTCTTCAATTAATATCAAAGTGACACATTGCGGTGTAATAAAGTACATCGTTTATTTTCATTGATAAATGCAATTAAATTTACATGTTTATTAGTAAGCATTGTAAAACATTAAAAGCACGATTATAGTCCTGTTTTATATTTATGGGTTTTGTTTATTCGTTATGGATGATAGTATAATTTGTCGCTAAGCAATCATGGTCTACAACTGGATATGACCGCCATGTAAAGAGTGGTACTCATGTAAAGTTGAGCTTTAAGCAATTTAAAAAATACAATATAATGGCTATTTATAATATTATTACGAGTTACGTAGGAATCGAATTAAAATGCCGTTGGAATTACTATAGAGTTTATTATAACTATACAAACACGTATAAAACAGGTCTAAATATAACTAGACACTACTAGTACAAACTGCACGATTCAATAACACTCGCCAAGTCCGTCACTATATCGCTTATCGAATCTACGTCGTGTGTCTTGTCGGTGTGTAACAATATTGAGTATTAAAATTTCACAAAGCAAAAACATTTTGAGTATTTTCTCGACTGGTTTTTAGAAATGTCTTACAAAACAAAACAAAAATTTACAAATATAGTTAGGTCAAAGGACCTGTATTTTATTGTTTGTTTTTGTTATAAAATAGATATTTTTATAAAATAGGTCGCAGGTGTCAGACCTACCAATTTTTAATACAACAAATGGTGTACCTGCCAAATTTATCCAAGGTAGATTAAGGAAAGTAGCATATTATTTATTTATTTGGTTTACCAATAATTACTTGCACTAATAATAATCTCACAGCTAATTCGGTGAACCTGCAGCCCACCTCTCTACACCCCTTAGCCACTCACACCCATGTTGCCCCTGCCTTTTATGGCATTTTTAGGGGCCCATGCAGGGAGTGGCGAGTCACCGTCCGCCCATTTTTCCATGTTCTCTGAACATTGCGACGGGCAGACGTCATAGTCCCCATATTCCCAGACCGCTAGTACCACTAACAGTTCACCCCAATAGCCCGGTACTTTTTGTCCTCATTTGCCACAATAGTCCTACACTGGCCGGGGCTTGTCCTTGGGTGCATTATTATATGGTGTAGACAGGGATAATCGCCGGTCAGTGTCACGCCACATACTTACATTAAATTTGTCAAGGGGCCTCTACGTGTTGGCCTCCCCATGGCCCCACGCAAGCCCTCCAAAAGTCCGGGCCATTTTTATGGCTCGTGGTCTTGAAAAAAATCTCACAGCTAACTATTCTAAAGACCAAGTGCATTGGAGAACAAAAACGAAGTAACTTGATCCAGAATTTCTTAGCGCACTCTCCGAAAGCAACCGGGATTTAACGTTAGAATGATGTTAATATATACCTATATATAATAACAGCCTATAAACTACCCACTTCTGGGCTCGGCCTCTTACTATAGCGGAACGAACAGTACACCCGCCAGGCTTGTCTAAGGTGGCTTGGTGGGTTGGACACATCTGTTATTTCAATATGCAGGTTTCATTATGATGTTTTCCTTCACCGTTGTTAGCACATGGTAATTGTAACAATATGCACATTAGGTCAGAAAACTGTCTAAATTGTGCATTCGTTCCGGACAGGATTGAGGACAGGATTGAACCCTCGCCTTTGAGTTCGAGACTTGCGCGCTAGCCATTACGCTACCAAGACTTTTATACATATAAATATATATTTTGTTTTACCCAGGACAAAGCGGTCGTCAGCCCAGGCGCTGACGTCCGCAGTAGTTGCCAAAGCATCTTCAGGGTTGCAGAGCAAGCTGGGGCTGCTGGGCCAAGCGTCCGCTTTCGTCGCTTCGGGATCTAGCAAATCGGGTGGTGACGAGCATACGGGATACTCTTATGAACCGGTAATTTAAACAAAATTTTGATAATAATATTTAACTGATGCTATTGTAGCAGTATTTAAAGGTTTAAAACATTCATTTCTGAAAAGAATTTACAATTCACTTACAGAGAAATAACTAGTTACATTTAATTAACATTAACCCCTATTAGCGCATCTGTCCATTTATTATTGTAATATTTAAAACATTTTGTTTCCAAGTGAATTTAGTAAATTATTTATAATATGTGAGGGTAGTCTTGAGACAAAAGTCGGAGCAAAGCATGTTGTTCATTAAGGCAACGGGCTTATTAAAACGCGTATAATACGGCCGGCGTAACTTGGCAAATGTGAACATAGGCTCTGCGAACTTAAGAGCATGTACACTCGTGTGATGGCATACGACTCGTCAGTGAATACAATTGATCGCCCTTCATCCCTGTATTTTTTCATTGCTTTTTACTAGTTGGTCACTGTATTTTCTTCACGAGTTTACATGCGCTAAAGTTCGCAGAGCCTATGTTCACATTCGCCAAGTTACGCCGGCCGTATTATACAGCGATTTGAAAGTAAGGTTACGTGTTTTTGTCAGTCGGTCTGTCTGTTAGTTACTAAATAGCTTTACAATAACAAATGGTGCAGTGCAAACAGATGGATAGATTTATGTATATGTATTTTATGTGTATATCCAAACTAATATTCTAAATACGAATGTGAATGAATGAAAGTTTGTTTGTGACAATTTAGCGCCTAACTGCGCAATAGATTGTCATGAAAGGAGACTGGCGAGTTTCCTAGGAGCCGCCGGCCTGATCACTATACCCTTAAGTCGTCATGAGAACACTTTTTTAAAATAATTTATTCAAAACTATAGATAGATACAAAGTCCTTTAGTCGGATACATTGTCTTAATTGAACTTAAACTAATATAATAAGGAAACTTATTAATTTAATAATTATCAACTAATTAAACTTAATTTCCTATACTTAATCGTTGTCAAGTAAATTTTATACATAATACATTAAAAAAAAGAAAAAATACAACGTATTTACACTTTTTACAAAAAAAATTAAAAATCTGCTGTATTACAAATATAATCGTACAATGATCATAATATAGTAACTTTTCAATCTATTAAACACAATTTTGAAGTGTTGCTCTCATGAAAGCGGATACCATCGCCTATATATTTGCAGCATCAAACGTGCTACCAGTGGGTTGCCACTATCTAAATGTAGACGGGGATCTGGCCAATAATGCCGGAAGCTAATTCAAAGTTGTTATGGCGGCAAACACCCGATCAGGGGTCGTAGCCATTCAGACGGGCAAACTCCACCACCTGGCTGTTGGTTGTTTCGATAAGTTACTGGTTTATTAAATTGTTATTTAATCTGCATATTACTGTAATGCGTGTTGTATTCTCCACTAGGACTACACTTTCTGGTCCCAGACGAAAGATCAGTGCTGGTTGGCTAGCATTGTATTGATTGTCCAAATTAGGACTTTATTCCTATTATCTTATCAATTATTTTATTTTTGTTTTTGTACTGAATACAATATTTATCTTTCTTTCTTTTAATGTATATATTTGTTGGAGTTTTTTTATATATGTATGTGGGAGTTATGGTTTTCCTTACATTAAATTTACCAAGTATGTTAGAAAGATTTCATCCTTGTGATTGACCCTAACGATCGATGCAATAAAATTACAGGGTGTAATTTTTACAGATTTTAGTCGGTTCGATTCCCGGGTGAAGCAAGAGAATTTTCGAAAATCTTTGAAAGCATATTTATTTCTTTTAAAAAATAAAGAAATGTTTCTTTGGAGTAAAATTTATTCTATTATTTAGAGTACTTTCCCTCCAGGTGGCATTAAAGAATTCCACTCTGTATAGTTTATTTTTAGGATATAATTTATTTTAAGGCTTTGTTTAATATAAAAAAAATATAAATTTCTGTAGCACCCACAAGGCGATAAGTACGACTACTGGGGCCTAAAGAAATCCATCCTGTACACGCTCTTCCAAGCAGTGAAAGCCATTACGGGTGGCGTGACCATCCTGAAAGGGCAGCTCATCAAGGGCGGTGGTGCGTTGGCCGCGACACTGGGCAAAGTCATCTCGGTGAAGGGAGACGCTGTGAGCAACATAGGCAAGAAGATTGTGAACTCAGCAGCGTTGAGTAATAAAAAACCTGTTGGTAAGTGCGATAGTTGAACTATCAATATAAACGTTTATTTAATTTTTAGTGTGATTAGGGAACGTTGTGGATTGAAGTCAGTATGGACATTGTGATTTGAACATTCTTTATCCATGTTAAGAGAATATATGAAAGGAGGATAGAGCATTAAACAGTAGTATAAAATGTTATTTAATCAAAATTAGTGCTAAATTGTAGTGTATGTGAAGTTCACACGCATTGGAAGTGACTCTTCAGAGAATATACTCACAGATAATTCTTCCCTAATTTTATTAATATATAAAAATCAATTGTTATTCGTTAGTCTCGATAAAACTCGAGAACGGCTGGACTGATTTGGCTAATTTTGGTTTTACATTATTTGTGGAAGTCCAAGAAAGGTTTAAAAGGTGAGTAAATATAAAAAAATGCTTGGAATAAAATATAAACAACAAATTCGCTTTCCCTTAGAAACTATTCTTACCTGTCAAACATTTGATGTTCGTCTCGTCGTTTATAAATCAATTAACTTTAAAAATCGTTCAGAAATCAAATTAAATTTATAGGTGAATTTTTTTTCATCATCTTTTTTATTTTCTGATTCTGAGCCGGTTCGAAGTTTGCCGAGTCAACTAGTATAAATATAATTTCTTTAGCATCCTGCGTCAACATATTATAATTCGAAAATTCAATCTAAATTACACTTTAAGTCACTAGAGTTACGTTCAAAATTCAATGCACTGATACGCGCAATTTCGTTTGATCTACGTGTACCAGAATATCCAACTTAATTCAAAGCTCTGAATGTCAAAGAAGCAAGTGAGGTGTGTAAGATTAGGCCTGATTGACGCTCTGTTGATCGTGCCTACCCCGCAAGGGACCTGGCATGAAGTTATGTATGTATGTAAATCAGATAGAGCTAAAATTCATTTGAAAACTTCTAAGTTTTATTTAAATTGAGAATTAATACTAACGGCTAAAGAGAAATGTATTTTAAATTCATTTAAATAAGGTTGAATTTTATGTGTTTATCTATTTTTCAAATCACTACCATTCTAAAGAAGTTTCATCACTTAAAACAATTGACCATTTTTATCAACAACCAGACATCAGTTCACAAACCGTGTCATATTAATAATAAGTTGTTATAACATATTTTTTCATTTATGTGAACGAGCTAAAACAAAGTAAACATTAGTCATGTAATCTATACTAACATTTTAAAGAAGTAAAGTTTTTGAGTTTGTGACGTTGTAGCGGGTAATCTCTGGATCTACTAAACTGATTTTAAAAATTATTGTACTGTTGGAAAGCTACCTTAACAGGGAGTGTTATAGGCTATATACCATGGGAGAGGAACAGAGCGCGGGTGAAACCGCGCCGGGCCGCTAGTACAATATACTTTGGTTTTATATATTTTGTTACATAAATATATATGCGTAAAACAAACTAAAAGTTTTTTGTATAAATCTGTAACATGACAGGTCATCTCATACAGGTTCGAATGTTAGCCTATTAAAGAATTAGAAAAAAAACGGTTCCACTCACCCGTGATGAGAACGTCGAGATGAGGGTGTTATAGTAGAGGAGGCCAAGCGGGGATTGTGGGGTTTACTCGAGTGTGGCAGAATAACATAAGGGGAGAACCCTTGCACCCTATTACGTACCCCACCATATATGAACCGTTCATATAGGGTGGGAGTATTTTTTATATTTCAATTTTTTTGAACCGTCAGATTAATAAAATTCCTCCACGTAATTGTCAGATTATGGGTCAGCACGACAAGGACATCAACCTGCCGCGCTCGAGTATTTCAATGTAGTGTTTTTATTTGCATTTTCAAAAATCAACCATAGCTTTTGGTCGCGTCCAAATCGTCAGTATTTTGAATAGGGGTTCCTTTAGAGTAAACTTAACATCCTTTTTTAATATCTGACGCTCTTGAGTATTTCTGTGCGACTCTTTCTTTTTTTTAACCTCTACACGCCCCCCCCCCCCCCCCACTGCTGAAAGGGCATACATCATATAACCTTTTTTTTTCTTTTTAGCATCTAATCTTCACAATCTAAAAGGTCCCCGCGACGCTCGAGTAACTCCACATTTAGCATCTTGGGCACCCCTGCTATTATAATACTTAGGGATGTTATGGATATGAAATTTCGTATGTGGATGTGGATACTGATATTACTTGAAAAGCAATTAAAATGTTTTTTATTTATATGTAAAATTATTATAATTAATTGTAACATGTATCCGCATCCCTATTCCAGCGACTCCGGTATACGGGCCACCTCCCCCCAACCACCTGGAGTATGGGCCCCCACCAAGCGCGTATGGAGCCCCGACGGCGCCCGCGCACTACTCATCACTTCCCACCGGATATGCAGCTCACAAGTATCCCGCGAATTTGGACGGTAGGCATAGCATTATTATTTATTTTTGAGATAACTAACAATTATATACTTTTGTACAATCTAATAAAAAAAGAATTAACAAAATTATACTTTTATTTATTTAAATTCAAAGATTACACAATTATGCAATTTTTTTAACTATTCGGATTCTTTGTCTATTAACATAGTTATTATATTATCAAAGTTTATTATTTTATATTAGATAATATTAACTAAGGCTGCGCGCAAACGGGCCACCGACCACGGCTACTGGTGCCCAAGAAAAAGTGGTAGTGGCGCATAGCCGCCACCGTCCACACGTATGTGGCAAATCCCTACAAATATATGAAAATGCGTGTGAACTGCTTGTCGCTGGCCACCTGTGGCTGTATTCGGTGGCCCGTTTGCGCCTAGCCTAATGATCCATAATTAGACATTTTTATTTCAGTGCATCTAGCATGTGTCTATTTAACAGGTCCATTGTCAATTAAGCACTACAAGTCTCTGCGCTGTCCCTCAACGATAGTTTATTCACGCGAAGTCGCGTGATATTAATGTTTAATAATAAGTGTAGTTAACGAAATGGGCCATCCCCAGGAAACTATTTTTAATTTGGCAATGGCCGTCTGAAAGTAATTAGGTTAACAAAAAGGCCGTCATATCATGAACACAATTAAATTAACTAAAAAATCTGCTAATAGCGTCAATAAAACAAAAACCCGCAACTCTTCTGTACTACGTAACTCGATAACAATAGCAAAGTGATCTAGTAACACAGACGTTACACGTTTTACAAAATTCGAGTAAAATGACTGATAATAAGGAGAAAACACAATAAAAGGCAAGAAGTGGAACGTCAACGAAAAACAAGACCATAAAGTTAGATTCCCACTACCATCAAAGCTATGATTAGCTTTCAAAATATAAATGAAGTAATAAAATATCAATCCTAAGTCCGTCTTCTTTACTAATTGTATTGTTAAGTTTTTGTAAATTGCTAATAGAAAGGACTACTATAAAAAAACACCGCTTCTATAAATATATATTTATTACCTAATCCAATCTAAGATACAAAACATATTAATACAGATGATACATTCGTGTAAAAATATACTTTATTTAATTAATGGGGTACAGGTATATTTTCTACAAGGATTAAATAATATGCCAAGGTATAATATACACATAAATATGTTTTAAAATCAATTATAAGTGCTAGAGAAAAAACAACATTTTTCCAAGATTTAAGAAAATTTGGTACAGTACAAACATAGCTGTTTTATAATATATATACACGTTGTATGCCCTATGAAATACAAACACAGTGTGTTTATAAATAAAAAATATTATTTACTTTAATTTACAGAATATCAAGATCTACTATTACACTCTTAATGTGAATAAGTAACGTTGGAATTGTTTTTCTTAACATTACACGCAACCTTAAACTAAAATAAACAAAAATTAAATTTTATGAATATTATTATCATTTTATGATAAAAAATAAAAGTTACTGGGACGCGTGAGTAAATTATATAGCTTTACATCTTTTGTATCCATATACACCACGAACTTTAACGGATGAGGCATTCACAAAGCACAATGTATAGCAGTACAGGTAATAATTATGTAAGGCGAAATAACAAACTGGATGGACAAGACGAGGCCAATAAGTGAACGTTGCATAAAGCCGGCGCCTTACTTTTGGTATCTGATGACATTGCGAATTTGATTATTATAACGACATAGTGGCTAATCCCAGTCCATTAAATTAGACACAGGCCTTCCTTTATTGCGACATATCGAGGACGTAGTCCTTCCAACTACATTTTTGGGTGAAATTTTCTTTATATTAAAACTGTGATTTTGAGGAAAAAGTTAATCAGTCAATGCATGAGGCCGACTGAATTCCGTTTCTTCTAATCCACATGGAGCTTCAATTAGGGATACTATGTAGATCAGAAGTTCGTTACCCTCAAAGATCGATGCCTTCAGTGCTTTTGTGGGCGATGATTTTGCCGGCCCGGGATCGAATGTCGGCATGGTGATTCATAAACCAGCTTTCCATGTTTATTATGGTCTGGAATCGGCCCCAAAGTGGTTTGTCATATATTACCCATAACTCAGGCGTAACCTGCTTACATACACAACAACCCATACATACAACGTGTTTGTATGCTTAATATAAAAATAATACTATATTTTTGAAATTCGTTTTCTACTTCATCAAATACGCTTTATCAAACTTGAAATACATATACGTAACCAACCTACTACCATATCAGCTGCGTGCTAGTTAGGAGTGTAATGAAGTGCAGACATATATGTACCCTCTTGGTAAAAAGCAAATACATCGATTTTTTTGTACAATAACATCAATATAATATTAATTGAGAAACGTGTGCTCACTACTTACGTTGCTACTTTATACTTTTTAATATTATTTGAAACATACAAATTTTGAAAACGTTAAATTTTTAATACTAACTGAATGTATCAAACCAGAAGTATTAGTTAAATAGACTAAGCCTAACAAGATGAGACTGAGATCTGACGCATATAGATATATTATTCCAAAATATAATAACGTGTATGGGACAAGGCGCGAGGAAATACATGATACCAATCATCGTAAATGATCTCATACAGGACCTGTAATCAAAGTACAAAAACAATCAGAAATCTATCAAATATAATCTGATAAGATTCTACATTGATTTCCAAAGCGGCCATCAGGCTCACATGTGCAAACCTGGGACTAAAAGAGAATGATGATAACCCCGCTTTTATTATGAAATCAGAACTAAACAGTAGATGATAACAATAACTCGTCTCTGCTCCTATTTTTGATATAACAATATTGTGTATACGAATTTCTGCGGCACGAATAAACCCATGTGATTTCCGTGCTTCAGTCAAATGTGTTGCTAATGTATATGAATGTAAGCATATTAGACAATAAAAAATATGTATGCTTTATCGCATACATCAATAGTAGAATATATGAGTATAACACAAGCATTTAAAAATAAAATTTACCTACGCCCATTATTCGAGTTATGCCGGCAGTTGTGATTTCCAATGCCTCAACAGTTTGGGCGTAAACGGTAAACAATTTGTTCTTATGACGTAACTTATTCGAAGAATGCCATAACCGATGTATGTAAATGGTTTTTAACACAGTTTTAACTAATTGGCATTCAGTAAAAACCATGTCGTTTCCGTTCAAAGTTCGCTGACCGGATGCAAACAAAGTCTGTAATACTTTCGCACGTTTTGTTTATGCAACGTATGTAATACTTAAAAAATATATGTATAAAATATATTGTTACGAATTACGGGTCTCGAAGTTAGATGCCGTTGGAATTACTATAGAATTTATTAGAACTACAGAAACACGTAAAATACAGGTACATATATAACTGAACACAACTAGTACAAACATAATGCACGATTCAATAACACGCGAAGTACATCACTATATAAATTACCGAATGTAGACACGTCTTGCCACGCTTGCAGTTATCGCTTTACTGCCCCACCCATCCGTTCGGGCATTGCTTTATACGGAACAAATACAATATGTCACGAACAATACTCGACCGCTTAACAATAATTTCCAAGAATCACACCTGGCTAATGACTACCATAAAAGAGTACAATACACAATAGGCTGTTTTCCTAATTACAAATTTTAAACACAAAGTAAACAAATGCCCAAATGCAGGTGTGAATTGATCTTTGTCGGTCGTAACAATATTTTAAAGCCACTAGTGAAAAAGAAATTCCTTTTCATTACCACATTAGGCATTACGTGTGTGTGGCGATTGATGTGTGAAGAAAGCATGTTTAGGGCAACCGGTCTAATGTACATTTCACACAGTGTAGTCTTTACAGCTAGAAACATTGTGAAATTGTAATTATCGTGTTATTGTCGAAGATAGAATAAACTCTAATATACCTGAAAAGGGTAACTTGAACCTATTTTACCCTTTTTATTGCGAAGAAGTTCAGTTTGCGAATTGCCCACTACCCAGAGATTTTAGTGGGGCAGTGGTACTTATCGCTTCTAAGCCCAGCACTACCGTAGAAACGGTTAAAAAGAAAAATAAAAAGAATGGGCCAAAAAGAAACGATAGTGACATATAGTGACTATATATACACATAGCGTTTAAAAAATTGGTCAATATATAAGTAATAAAACAGAAAATAGACTATAAGTAGTAAATAGACATAAAGAATGTAAGTAGTAAGGAAAAATGTAAGTATTTAAGATTTTTGAAAAGAAAGAAAAAAAAAGACTTTTTATTATAGAGAAATTAAGAAAGAAAAGAAATAATAATGGTGCAGCAGACAAAAAAAAACCACTACTGAAACTGCCCAGTGTTACCTTCGAATTCAAATAAATTTTTTATAAAATATTCACTATTGAATATATATAAGTATGATATGAAGATGTTACAGTAAGTCGTCTAGTAAATTTGCATTGTACCTACCTACCTACCGGTAGCGGTGTGCAGTATTTTATATTTGATTCTAATCTAGAGACAATTCAATCTTGTTTAAAACATATCAAAATGAATATCAATATAAGTAAACAGAGCTTGTGATAGATACATATATGTAGTAAAAGGAAATTTTAGCCAGTGCTGCTGGGGGAGTTTCTTCCCGCTTCTTCTCCTTAAGCAGCGATAATATATTGCGAAGCGGTGCATGTATAAACAGGAAGTTAATATAGACATATCTACTTATCCAGTGTAACTAAGATTAAATAAAAAATTAAGAATTTAAAATTTAAATAAACCCAATAAAACTAAGGTCTAATAGGCTAATATTTAGCTTGTAGTGTCTGTGAAATATATTTAATTTAAATTAGTACTTGTATGGTTGTAGTGAAAGATTTTTTATTGGTGTACAGCAGATTGGCATACGGCCCAACTGTGATGGAAAGTGTTACAAGTTACCATAACACTAAAGGTGCTAGCAATGTGCTGCTGGACTTAAAGTAGGGACCTGGCCACTTGATGCCCGAACACAACTCAAGGTTGTTATGGAGGCATGCTCTAGATGTTCTTACTATAGGCTGCCTGGCCGCAAGAATCAGTATTCTTCCTCCGTTCTTAGACGGATGACCTACTTCTACTTGAGATGTTGTGCAAAATTAATCAGATTATCTCGTCAATCAGATTCGTGTTTGCTGATTGTACCAGCGGGTTTCATTAATTAACTTAACTAAAACTGTTTGTTAACTATTTCAATACATTGAAATATTCGCCGTGAGACCATGTTATTAATTCATTGTTTGATAGACTGATGTGATCAAGGCTGAAAATTAATGGGAATAATTTTGTGGGAATTTGGAAGATAATTGTGATCTTATCTCTTGTGGCTTACAAGACGTCGATTGTGTTGCTATTACTCAAGGTATGTGTTCTAGCATCTTGCATTTGTAGTGCATTAATACGGGCTTATTGACTTGAGAATACATACATAACTTCACGCCAGTTCCCTTGCGAGGTAGGCACGAACAACAGATTACTTGAGATTGATACAATTTATTGGTTGATTATTACATTATCAGTTACTCGAAGCAGTTGAAATGATGTTCTGAAGCAGTGCTTTTCAATTTTTTTGAATACGCGACCCCTTTACTAGTTGAAAAATTTTGACAACCCCCTAGGGTCATAGATAGACAAAAAGTTGGTAATTTAAAAGATTACTTTTATTTTTTGTCTCTATTTGGTTGCTCATATTCATTATTAGGTCCTTATACTCTGCAAGAAGCTATTAAGCGTGGACAGTACCTAAGTACGAGGTATGAATTTAAATTGCTCTTTCCCTTTTGCCGGCGACCCCCCCGAGCAAGGCTCTGCGACCTCCGTAGGGATCGCGACCTACAGATTGAAAAACACTGTTCTAAAGTAAAGCTCAAAACGATGTAGACTGTCTCACGGTTTGAGTCCAGCCGCTCTAAAAATACGTTTGCATCTTTTGCTAAACTAATTAGTTTATCGTAAATTGTTCTTTTAATATGAATTTGAACTAAACCTTGAATCAGTAATAAATACAGGCACTAAAAAATATCGTAAACTGTTCGTCATTACAATGTTATTAGTACAGGTTCTCTGGTACACTTTTCACCATTTATTACTAACAAGTTGCTTTTTCGTGAGTAGCTTCCTTTTGACTAGACGCCCAACTTTTTTCCTTACAGTAACGTTGGTAAATGGTTGGTAAATGGTAGCTTAATAGGGGTAGCAAGGATAAAATATGTTGATTTGACGACGATGACATACCACGCAATTTGTAGGACAATGTGGGTAGTAAACTATGCAAATGTTAGCTAAACAAAAAAAAAATCAGCTGGTTAGTAATTATTTTTCATGACCTTGTTTATGATACATGTTGGAGAAGGGGGACTCCCTAACAAAACCTTATATTTTGTAGGACAAATATTTTTTCACGTTATTTAGGTAATTATCTCGATAATTAAAACAAAAAAATCGGTTAGTAATTAATTTTTAAAATTTGTCAAATCAACATATTTTCTCCTTACTACCCCTATTAAGCTCCTATTTACCAACGTTACTGCAAGGAAAAAGTTGGGCTTCTAGTCAAAAGGAAGCTACTCACACAAAATCAACTTGTTAGTAATAAATGATGAAAATTGTACCAGGGAACCTGTACTATATCGCCCATGTGTTTAGGAAGTGTATAATCATACTATATTATGATTATACATAATAATATAGTATGTATAATCAATTAATATGGAACACATCCGCCCAACCACGTTGTTATATTTTCTTTATCAAGAGTTTAAATTTACTGTTAAATGTGTTATTTTTGTTATTATTCCATTTACCTAAATATCTGAAATTATTCTCTTTCTAACATTCCGTTGTGAGACGATAACATCGCGTCTCCGGGACTAATCGTAAGACAGTCTAACCCAATTTCGGCATGTTTGTGGATTGGTTCTGTTTTGCATAAGTAGGTCCCAATTACATATGAATAAAGTTACTTGTCATTAGCTTAGTGTTTTATACGCTTTTCTGGTTTATAACCGTTAAGCACTGTGTGGAAGAACAAAGACAGAAAAACTTTTATTTCAATTTTAAAGTGTAAAAATAATATGCCTGTATAAAATTAATGAAAGTACAGTGATTAATTAACCTATGACTTAGTAGTTAATTGTAATTATGTATGTAACAAGTTATTGTACGCTCTCGTTGAGCCAACTGTGGCTTCTTCATTCTATTTATACCACATTTATGTACACAGTTTAACAATAGACTATTTGAATACATTGCAAGACATTACACATTAGAAAAAAAAGTTAAATACGTAACATACAATATCTCTCGCGATGGTACCAAGTGGGCGCAGTTAAGCAAATACCCGACACGAGTGTCTGTAAGAGAACTATTATATACTAGCTGTCCCGGAAGACGTTGTCCTGCCCTGAAGAAATAAAATTTAGAACCCGATTGCAGCGCCATCTACCGAGTCCATTAAGATGTAAGCTATCCCATCTTTCAAGTTGGATCAAACTGCAGAAGGTGGGCAAATTTGATTAAAATCGGTTAAGTAGTTTAGGAGTCCATCGCGGACAAACAATGTGACTCGTAATTTATATATATTAAGATTTACTTATTTATTTATGGCTATAAAACAGAGACAGAAATTAACGAAGTATTAGCATCATTTTCAGCCAATTAATGTCCACTCCTGGTTGTACTATGATATAAAAATATACTTTTTTTTAAACATGTTTGAAACTAATAGTTAGAACAAAGATGGGGACTTTGATACAAGGAAATATAATGAGTTGAGATATGGCTTAAAAAGCGTCATATTTTTCTATTTCAAAATGGAAAACATCAGCCACACATACTATTCGTAAGACGAGAGAGAGATCTTAATAATAAAATAAAGAAGAAACAAAGAAATCTTAATAATAAAATAGCAATAAATCACAAATAATTTATGGAAACGAGTTTCAACAATTAATAATATGAAAACACTTAGCGTATGGCCTTAGTGCCCGCTCTATTCGAGCGTGTAGCGGGGCGGAGCATGCAGCGTTCGTGTCAAACATGAAAACGCTAGCGGGTGTCCCTAGTGGCGGGCGGCTGACGCGGCGGCATGTTTGCGTTGAGCGACGCGTCATGTATAATAAAAACGCTGCACGCCCCCCTTCGCTACACGCTCGGTTCGGGGGTGCAGTGAGACCGTAAATAAACTCGAATTTAAATGTATCTTAACCCTAACGAGTAAGTACCCTAATGCCGGCTGAGACGCGCGTCAAGCGGAGCGACACGTATAGGTTTAAACGAGTTTGTGAACGATGAACGCTGAGCGTGCACTCGGGTCACTCAGTCGGATGCTCTATTACCCGCAGCCCACCTCGCCAAAGGCTTTGCTACTCAGGTCGTTCACTTACACCACACGATTAATTCATAACAATTAAGCCCACTATAATTATAAAACTATCAACTTAAATAGAAATCTTAAAATCACTCTCATCTTTTTACAATTTGGGTTCAAGAATGTTTGAATTGAATTACTTTGCTATCGAAAATTCAAAAAAGTATCAAGCACGATATAAAATTGGCTTTTTGTTTTCAGAAATAATAGTGATGTCCTCGGTAACAGACATTGAAGATAATGTCGAAATGCCATGGCCCTCGTACGAGTTGTATAAACGTTATTACGATCTAATAAGCGAGATTTGGTAAGACACCGTGTAAATACCTGTGTAATATACCTAATCAATCATTTCGTAGCTCCTTGTAAATTTTCTTTCATATTCTTGTAATAACATAAATACGTACAATTCTATTTTGACTGCGTTGTCTTGATTCTATAAAGCATGGTACATCGACCTTATCATTTCCTAAACATATACTTATTCCAGTTGCTTCTTGTCTCAGCTATAAAATACTTTTGCTATAGTGTCTATTATGTAACATATCTACGTATGATTATGAATACTTCATAGTTAAGTAAAGATTTAAACAAGACTGCGTTCGTGTAAAGCTTTAATTCATATCCCGAGAAAACTACCATATTTTTTGGGATAATAAGTATTCTGTTTCTGTCAGTCGTGGTAGCGTAATGGCTAGCGCACGCGTCCCAAACTCAAAGGGCGCGGTTTCGAATTCTGGCCGGAACGAATGTACCACTAGGCAGTCTACTGACCTGATATTGTGTATTTTGTAACAATTATCAAATGTTACCGGGAAAGGAAAACATCGTGATGAAACCTGATTTGACACATCGAGATAACCGATGCGTCAAACCTGCCAAGCCGCCTTTTCTTTTTTTTGCTACAAAACAAACTAAACTACCTAAATATCCTATACTTGCTTACAAAAATATCAAATGTCTACAATATTTTAATAATATCATATTGACTGACGTGACGTTTCTTTTTCTTAAGATGGCGTTCTGTTCCTATTCAAAGGTTTAAGTTACAGAAGAACAGAACGTGTATACTAAAATGTTTAATAAATCCCCTAACGTTATTTATACAATATATATTTAATAAATATAAAAAAAAATATGTTTATTAATAAAATATACTACTTTGAATGTAAAGATTATCATTAAAATCTAAAGAACTCTTAACATAGCTGCGTGAGACAAAACGTTCGGGAGGACACAAATTTATGACCAATCCCTTTTTTTTGTGAGATTTTAAAACCAGATGTTATATTGAAACGCGGATTTTGGATCCATCGATGGATTGTTTAGAATCTGAATAGATAACCATTTTTGGATTGAGATCGAATATTGAAATCCGCCGTTAGACAACCGTGGCGGGTGAACATTCGTTCCCCAATAACGGATACACATTTCTTTCTGATCTTATACACATTAGGTCAGAAAACTGCCTAAGTTGTGCATGCTTTCCGAGTAGAATTCGAAGCCGCGCTCTTTTAGTTTGCGACGCGTGCGCCAACCGTAAAGCTACCACGGAGTTTTTATTTTGAAATGTTTAACAACAATTTAAAATAGGTCAAGATTTTAGAAACGTTTTCGACACAAACCTATTACAAATCGGAAATAGTTAGGTACCTAATAGTTCTAGCGCGAAACTAAACGACAAAATTATAGGGGGAAAATTTGAATACACATTCAAAGTAACATATTTCGTCATTCGGTTCCGTTCGTAATGAAATGGAAAGCAGACGTTTATGCAAATGTGGATGGACACATGTTTTGGGCGATCAAAGGCCAGGAAAGTGGCACACGCAAAAACATGTTATATCCGACTCAACTGTTATGTAAATTTCTTGTAAATGTTAATTAAGGAAATGTATAGTATATTTCCTTTACACTTGAACTCTTTTTAAAACTAACATGCTTCAATAATGAATTGTAGATTAAAATTAATTTTGAACCGGAACCGGTTGTCAGCGTATGTGGTTTGTAAGGAAAAATAACTGACATACTGAATAATATAATAATAACAGCCCATAAAAGTCCTACTGCTGGGCTCGGGCCTTCTACTATTGGGGTACGGACAGTTTACCCGCCACACTTGTCTAAGCCGGGTTGGCCGGTATGACACATCGGTTATCTCTATGTGCAGGTTTTATCACGGTATTTTCCTTCACCGTAGTTAACCGCGGTAATTGTAACAATATGCACATTAGGTCAGAAAACTGCCTAGTGGTGCCTTCGTCCTGGCCAGGATGCAAACCGCCCCCTTTTGAGATTGAGGCCATTACGCTACCACGACTTGACAGCTAATATTGTATTGTACTTCATGCCAGTACGATAAAGTATTTGCTATAGTCTTGATATGGCTTTCTCACCTGGAAGTTTGTGACAGTGGAATCTTTCGGAGGCTAATATCTGGTTGCTATGTTTTGGTCGTTCTTTCAAACAATGTAATTCCCTTAATATATGTATAATAGGTATATTTAAACTATAATTGTTATGTTTGTGGTAAATGAATATCAAAATATATTATAAACAAAATTATATTATAAATTATTATTAAATTTCCGTTTAGTCACATGAGTCGCTGGGTATTTCCAAAAGTACAATAGGTTTTCAATTGAATACAAAACAAGTGGACGAAAGCAAATTGGATTCGTGCATGGGGGGTCTTCTGTGAATAGTTCTAAAATTAAGAATGATTCCAGTAAGACGTATACTGGTGTATTTTTGTGTTTGGTCGAATGGGCCCTTAGGCAGTTTTTGAAACCAGATGTGTAGGCACTCAAGTTTTTTTCATTGCATGAGTATAGCAGACAGGCAGACGGCCCATCTGAAAGAAAGTGGCTACCGTCGCCTACGGACATTAGTAACACCAAAACTGCTACCATTATACGGGTGGTCTGTAATTTAACCCCTTATGCCGGAACTCAAGCTTGTTATGGCGGACTCTGGATCAGTCATCCAGATAGGCAAATGCTCTCCTACTTAGCAAGTACATTGTTGACCTAGTTAGATAGTTGTTAGATAACCAATGTGTGCAACCCACCCATCCGTATTGGACAAGCGGAGCTATTAAACTGTCTTCAATTATTCTCCCTCTGTACTGGCAGCCAATATAGACTTCTACTCCTTATCCCTAAAAATGGCCCTAGCGGAAGATCAGCGCCGGTTAAGTTAACCAGCAACATGCTCAGCTAGGACCAATTTACAGCTACACTCTCTTTGTTTTTTTTCTATTGCATTGTTTTATATTGTACATTTATTTATTTATGCTTGTATATTGTATTTTAATTTATGTTGTACTTCTAAATAAACGATTTTTCTTTCTTTCTTTCTAAAAAGTCCTCCGGGATTCAGATTACAATTTTACGGAAGCGAAGCATCGTGGAAAGCATTATTAAAATAAAATAAAAACAGCTTTATTGCTGACAATGTTTCCAGTCTTTATATGTTCTCTCTCACGTACCGCATTGTCGTCCTCGATAACTTTTTCCATCTCATGAGTACCACACTGTTATATTACGTGTCCACTTATTATTACTCTCATGATATGTCCAGTCCAGTAACCAATTCAATTCTTTAATTTTTCAAACAATCAACATCTTTATTTGCAAGAATGTCGTTTACAGAGATGGTAAACAATTGTATATACATAGTACATTCTACCTCGTAGTGGTATACAGAATAAATTCTAATATTAAATTTACATTAATATGTTAATTTAGGAATATGTCAGATAAGCTGTATTAATAAATAATATATTAATAATTTATGTCTTAAAAAAACTAACAAATTAATTGCTAAGCTTTCCTATACAAGTATTAATGACAAACGTTTTTTTGAGAAATTCATCTACAGTATAGAAATAATCTTTGATGACTTTTTTAAGACCCCACTGAATGTTCTTGCAGATACATTTTTAATTGCAGTTGGCAAAAAGTTATTAACAAGAGGAATCATTAAATTACAGTTCCTTCAGGAAAGAAGCAGAGAAGGCACATATATCTTTAATTATTATCCTTGATTCATTTTCGACTTTAATAAATTTATTAACTGTCTTCAAGTTAATTGGAGAAAAAGCATCATTATATATAATACCTACATATTACTTAATAGAACATGTTGTAACGTTTAAGGAAGGCAATATAAATCCATTCTGCCATTATTGAATTACAACACCCCTTTCGGTGAAAGTAGTGTTATATCATAAACCGGTCCTTAAGACCTCAGATACGTATGTGAAGGTAAGGTTTGGTATGGTCAATATTTGTCTAAATTACTTTATTTTAATTACTGAAGCAGGAAAACAGGCTTACGGCCAGTCTGCCGGTCTGGTGGTTATTGGTGGTCACTTGGACCATTGAAGGCCAACGAGTAGGTTTGAACCTCGAGCAAGACTGTAGTATGAACGTTGGTTGTATGTGGTACTGGAATCATTACTTGATTACAGGCTCTTAAGGTCGGCTTATTCAGTGTGATACCACGCTCTCATAGCATATCGGCTGTAACGGTAACCTTGAGCTTATCCATGGAGGAACGGAGAAATAATACAAATTCCTGCGGCCAGACGGCCTATTGTAAGAGGCGACAAAACAATCCACAAGGTTGGGCAATTGTTCGTCTGTATGGCTATGACCCTTGGTCTTGAGTCTACAGCATGCTACCATAACAACCTTGAGTTGTGTTCCAACATCACCGGCCGGGTTTCAGTTCCTACTTTGAGTCCAGCAGCACATTAGTAGCAACTTTAGTTTTGTAAATGTTTATAGGCGACGGTAATCACTTTCCATCACAGTTGGGACGTCGGTCTGATTGCTGTTCTCCAGCAAAAAACCGTGTATCGTACGATGAGGGAGAGATCCTATGGCCTGTCTTATGGCCTCTTCCACCTATTCCAATCCCCTCTGTGATACCTCTATACTTCCTCTTCTATTCCGTCTCTTTATCTCATCTCACCCCTTCCATATTAAAAGCTGGTATTGCTTTGACTTAGCCGCTGGTGTTACAAACGTCTATATAACCACTTTCAACCAGCGTCACGAAGGGCCATCCATATATTACGTCACATGATAACAAGGGGGAGGGGTTTAACGAAGTGTGACATTGTGTGACAAGGGATGGGAGGGGTCCTAAATTACGTGACGTCACATTTAAAAATCTAAATATTTATCATGTAATCAAAATTAAAACATGGAATTTGAACTACTAACGAAAATCTACAAAATATTTACAACTCTATCTATATTTATGATTATAGTCTGTAAATTATAAAAAAAATGTTTTACAGACTATAAATAATAATGTGCAAATATTTGGTGGTTATAACTTTTTAGTTCAATACAGAGTGCCATTTTTTTACTGTACCTATATATAAATCATCGGGGTTTTTTGGCTCTGTTATACTATCACATGCTGAAAATGGGATTTCCATAAATAAGGAAAAGAGAGTTTGGGAACATTGTTCATGTTTATTATTAATATTTCATTTAATTGTAATAAAATTTTACACACATTTTTTTCCATGAAATATAATATGCACAAATAATAAGACATAAGGATATACGATTATTTACTAACATATCTTACAATGTTACACGAGCGTCCGAAGCTAGTCAGTGTCATCAGTGTTAACTTTTTCAGGTCTCTATAGAGACATAGTGCTCTACAGAGCCTATGTGGCGGGTCACAGACGAGTTTGCTTCGGCTTTAAACTTACGTTACATATAATCAATGACATTATAATATTGATCATGTACTAGCTGAAGGTGATGTCAGGAGCCTTAAGAACAGACGAGCGTGCATGACAAGAACTATGAATGTCAAAGAAGCAAGTGAGGTGTGTAAGAATAAGCATAAATGGCGCTCTGTTGTTCGTGCCTACCCCGCAAGGGACCTGGCGTGAAGTTATGTATGTATGTATGTATGTATTATAATATTACAAACGAAAAGAAAGACTGCATGTTTGTCTACTGTATGTACCTATGACTTAGATAATAATATAGTTTTTAGAAATCGATGATTAACGATTGTAAGACTTTCTTTGAAATACAAATCCGATGTCAAGTATATTATAGAAATTAGTCAAATGCTTATCGGTAATATACATGAATTTTACCATTTGGTTGCAGAATTGTTTAAATATTTTGTCTAAAATATCATATGTCCTAATACTAATTGGTCATCATCATCATCATTTTAGAGATAAATCAACTTTAGTTACGCTGTTCATCTCCTATTCGCATGGTCTTTGGCATTCTTTTCTACTAATCTATTGATACGCATGGCATCTTTCAAGATATCAAGCTAGCATTTGGATTTACCCTTTCTACTCCGATCTAACGGAGACATTTCTAGTTGTTACACTTATTATTCACATGGAGTTATTAGTTTCCATAAAACTTGGCTATATCACCATGAGACTCTCTGTCGGTGTATCTGCTATATGTCGGACGTGAAACCTGCTGCGTACATGAGTTCCTGAAAACGCAGTCCTTCCGAGACAGTCCGTATGTCCACCGCATTATTTTTCTCTAAGTGTCAATCAGCTATTGCTTGAGCGCACTCCACTTTTCAAATAACAGCCCATAAACGTTCTAATGCTGGTCTCAGGTCTCCGAGGGTACCGGATACATCTGTTATCTAGACTTGTATGTTTCATCGTGATGTTGACCTTCACCGTTAGCACGTAGTAATTGTAACTATATGCAAATCAGGTCAGAGAAATGTCTGTGGTGCATGTTTTCGCCCAGGATTCGAACTCCCGCCTGTTAAATTTGGGACGCGAATACACTAACCAATAAGTTACTACGGCTTACTGCTGCCACATTTTACTGGCATGCAAAGAGAAGCAGGTCTAATATTGGGATTTATAGATTTGCCCTTATCATAGCATCTACCAATTTAAGGTCACCATCCGTTTAATATAATAAACGTGGAGATTAATGCAATTGATATTAAGATAGCAATGTTTAACATATCAATCATAAAACTAAGCTTAACCTGTCCGACGGATGTTCTATGATGTAACCTCACTTTCATATGACGCCTAATTGCTTAAACAACACCTTTACCTCTCTAAAACTGAACTACTCTTACTACGAATTTTAGCTCGTCACTTGCGTAATGTTAGCCAAACCGAAATTGCTCTAAGTAGGTTAGAGTATTACCAGATATTGCAAATGTTAAAAAATTCCATGATGACTTTAGTTCCTTAGACGAACTAGCACAATAGTGATAGTTAAAATCTTCCATGGACATCTGCAATATTGAGCCGATATACCGTCTTCTATGGGTAAGATGCCCAAAAGTGCCGTTGTTCGTGTGCCCTATTGATCCATAGTCCTATATAATGACCATAATATAAAAATATAAGATCATCAAATAGTCCATCAAAATTTTAGGTTTAATAAGGCTTAAAGTATCCTGTTCAGGCATCGCAACAGCAAATAACTTTCAACGAGGGCGTATGTAAGCGATAGTCTAGGGCTCTAGGGGGAAAAGGAACTAATATAATTCGCTGCTATCATGTGGATGGAATATTTCTAATGTAATGACTACATTGATTCGATTTTCGACTTGTAAGAGTGATCAATCAAACAAATCTACTAGCGTTTTTATTTTAATTTCTAGGGTAGGTAGGTGCTTCCCAATCTACCCTCATTTAGCGACGCCCTTGACTATTATTCACATTTATTCATTTACGCTTATTGAGTGATTTAGTTAATCTAGCCGTATTTGATAAATAGGATGCGGCTAACGTTATACGCCATACAGGTTACATCTTATAACACTTAAGACTTAAGTCACCATCAGAAAAGTAGTATCAGGACGCTTACGATATCTTTATAAATACCAAAGCGAAATCATTGTGGTTTATATTATGGGAGAAAATTATTGTAGTTTGACCTTTTCCCCAACAACTGCAGACGCAAAAGTACACCTACAGCATTCTTGTATTCTTTTCACTTTCATCAATTAACATTAAACATTAACATGTGACAGGTGTGGCAGTCATCAATATGATCGGTGGTGCGGTTATAAACATACGACAATGTCATATTTCTGACGACTAACCAATTACGCAGTTTTAATACAACCAGATTATATCGGCATTAATTATAACAGATGGTTTTGAATAATTTTCTATAAAGTGCTTTGGATTGTGTAAATTATCTGACCTCTTACTTGCTTTTATAATGTTCCTGCTTTATCCTGGATAATGATAGTTAGTGGCCTGTTCGTGACTTGATAACGCCAAATCTTTGGCATTTTTACACCATAACTACCTCTAATAAATTTTAAGTACGAGTAGATGGATAAAATAAATAGATTTTTAGACCTTTGATTTAAAAAAAAAACACCATTTTAAAATTATAAATTCATAATGTTTAATCAATTTAATTTAAGGTTTACATGTTCCTTAATAAAATAAATGACTGAGTATATAGAGGCCTATTTTTATTTTAGGTGAAGGTAAGGAAAGGAATGCTCCGGTGGTTCGGGCATGTGGAAAGAATGTATGATGAAAGAATGACTAAACAGATATACAATGCAAAAGTGGATGGATGCAGAAGTCGCGGAAGGCCACGACACGCCGTCCATGATCAAATTGATCATGTATTAGCAGAAGGTGATGTCAGGAGCCTTAAGAACAGACAGACAGACGTGCATGACAAGAGCTATGAATGTCAAATAAGCAAGTGAGGTGTGTAAGAATAAGCCTGAATGGCGCTCTGTTGTTCGTGCCTACCCCGCAAGGGACCTGGCGTGAAGTTATGTATGTATGTATATATTTTTATTTTGGGGTTATGATAGATATGATTTCTATTAACTTCAGTTAAAATAGTGCAAGTAGGTAATTCACTTTTTTTGAACCGAATATTTGGCATTTAAAACAAATTTCGCAATTAAGCTAAAGCTGCCGAAATTCAGTCAAACCGAATGTAAAATGAATTTCGTCCCATCCCTAGTTATTTGTGATGCGACTTTGTTGTAAATTGTTAATGACGCTAAACATTTACAGATAACGTATATACACCATAATTTGCTTATTTATTAATATCAACCAAGCGTGTGGTAAAATAAATACTTTCACAAAAAAATGATCTAATGCGGTCAGTAAGTCTTGAACTAAAGTATACAGGATTACTTTAAAAATTATCATGTCTCATACACTTAACGGACGTTCGGATTTGCTACATCCTGAAATTTTGTAGTCTCAAAAATAAAACGGCTAAGTGCGTATATAATGTTTGGTTCCGTAGAAATAACCAACAGCTACTATGTTTTATATTTTTCAGGATGATTGAATTATCTGTATATCTAACCTAAAAGCGAACCTACCTCGACATCAAATAAAAATATCTAGCAAAAAATAAATCAACTTCAAGCGTATGTAAAACTCAAAATATAAATATTTTTAACAACATCTTTAAAGTTGGTGTGCACCGACTTTTAACCGATGGTTAAAATAAAATAATCGCCAAAATGTATGGAAAAACAGTGATTATTTTAGGTTAACCGTCGGTTAAATTTCGGTGCACACCAGCCTTCGTCGATTCTAATTAAAACATAAACATTGTGATTACATTGCTACAAAAACAAAATATTGAAAAATATAGTCATTTTCATGTTTTAAATCGCACCTACTTCAAGATGTAGATTTTTTTTTTTTTGTTTTTAGTTACTCTAGAATTAGGTTTCATTTATGCTAGTGTTTGTTTTATTTTGACGTTGAATGTAAGCGGGGTGGGACATACTCTTTACGACTTTAGAAGTGAAGATTTGCTTGCTACTCATAAAAAAAAGAAATAGCCTTAAGGAAAAATAAACAGAACTTTCAGGACCTATCTAAAAATATTCGACCAATAAAAATAATCTCTCCGCTACATGCATAGACTTTCCAATATGTGTGTGTATATTGCCCAACCTTAATATTTAATATAATCATGTATTTTATTGATACATCGTTCTGCCCTACTAATTACCCATGCATTAATCGACATTCTCGGGTTGTTCATTATTTGCAGAAATAGTATCCCAAGGCGCTAATATATATATACACACTAAGTTTGTTTTTAGCTACACTGTAAGTTATATAACGTGGATATGTTAAATCGTCTGCCTGTCTGCTGACCTCCTGCAATAAAAAAAATAAATAAAAAAATCTAAAAATATGTTTACCCCGTTTTTCTCGACACCGCCATTTGCAAGTACTGCGTTTGTTATAAAGAGGGCAGCATTGTGTAGCGGCGAGCGGAATAAAGAGGGACGTTTCTGAGAAAAATTATTAGCAACGGATATGACGTGTTTGTAACGGTTTTGTTTTTACCAAACTGACTACGGAACTCTAAAAAGTAGGCTGTAAATTATATTTTACAAATGATAAGATGTTTAAAGTAGACAATCCCACTTATACTAACAGTTATTTCTGATTTTAGAAGCAAACAACTTGTAGCAATTTTTGTTGACTTTATGAAGGTGAAATTTTATGCGTTTTGCGGACGTCTTACCGAGAGCATAAGACCTTCTTTTGAGGGTTCCGAAGACATTTTGGAAAAAAGTAAACACTAATATTTTCGTCATGTACTTCTCTTTATTTGTCTTTGTGTGTCAGTTATTTCTCAATAGCCATTGGGTGTATACAAATGTGGGTGAGGGTATTTAAATTTAATCAGTCTTAAATTAAAAGTTATAATTATCTACATTTCATATACAGTCGCGGAAAGAAAACGTTCGACTTTTGTGGCATGACTATGAAATATATAAAAGTAATAAAAGAATATTGCAATGTAAATAATGACAGACACTGAGATGAACAATGAGAAACAAAGAGGATATAATCACTACGTTTATCATAAACATTAAAACCAATAAAAAGGTTTTATATCTCTAAACAATATTCTTAGACAAGATAGAAAGTTAAACAACTTTTATGTATGTAGCATTTAAAATGGAATGTAAGCTATCGCTTTAGTGAAAACTATGTCGGAATTAGCTAATTTTTATATACCCGATCTACAAACCGCTCCCGGGAATATCCAAAGCATAAAAATATTACACATTTTATTACCTGAAAAATTTGCAATAATTCAGTGAAAAGTCATATTGGAATTCGAAATCATTTCATCCTGGGCATTTGAACCATTCCCAGTAAAGAACCCGTGGGTATCCCGGGATAAAAGTAATTTTAAGTCTAACAACTTTACTGTCGATCAGCGAAAAGTGCATCAGAATCAACCCCGTAGTTTTTACGTGAATGTCGAACAAAGAGACAAACATACAATAAATCTAAAAAAATTGCATCGTGTTCTCTCTATTCTGTTTTTTTTTTAATCTTCAACACGGCATGTTTTGCATTTTATGATATTACAAATTAAAGGCACACAAGCGCACTTACATACACCACTCATATAATACGTATATTGTATTACTATATCTGTTTTATTTTTTCTGTTATTGAAATAGACATTAATGCTACAAAATTACAATGCGTTTCTGTCTAAATCGTGGTAGCATAATTTCTAGCACACTCGTCCCAGACCCAAAGGGCGCGGGTTCGACCTGGCCAGAAGCATGCACCACTTAGGCAGTTTTCTGACCTAATGTGCATATATTTACAATTACCACGCTAATAACGGTGAAGGAAAACATCGTGATGCAACCTGCATATCGAGATAGCCGATGTGTCAAACCTTCCAAGCCGCCTTGGACAAGCGTGGCAGGTATACTGTCCGTTCCCCTATAGTGGGAGGCTTGAGCCCAGCAGTGGGGCATTTGTGGGCTGCTATTATATTATTATTATTATTTCTGTCTTTGAATATTGATAGAAATATTCAATCTAATATAAGAAATAAACTATTACTTATTTATTGTAAAAGTTTTCAAATGTTACTTTTTAACTGCTTATTTCTTGTTTAGGGGTGTTTCTTAGATTGTGGAGTATTTTCAAAGACATTGTGTTTGAAGTATACAATATCGCTGGGTTTAAATAACGAATAGAATTACATTAAACCAAAGTTTTTACAATATCTATTTATTTATTTCTTGGAAAAAACCAACAACGCATATTAATAATACAAAAAACGAAAAAGTACTTAAAATGTAGGGCTAATAACAAGTTTTCCTGAGTTATAAATTGTGAGAAAACGGACGACCTTAAGTTTAAAAATTCAATAAATATACACTAAGTGAAATAAGTATATACTCACATACATACATACATAATAATAAATACATATGCATACAGGGATCTATAGCTACATTTAAGAAACAACAAAATAAAAAATAAAAAGTAGTTAATGTTGTTATTTATGAAACGATTTTTTAACAATAAAAATCGTTATATTTAGAAAAAGTAATTTCTTTACAAATCAAAACACAGAAAATATGCCGAATTTCTTCTTAAGATATTACAACGAAAAATCTATCATTTTAGGCCACGATACGCCTCAGCGAACAAACATAAATACTTCCATTATCAGACTGTGTGGCAACAATAAACCTATTATTTTATAAAAGTGTTTTGAAGACTAGATACTGATGTAACTGTTATCCAACTTTGGTAAAGAAGTTTAAACCAGTGTTGAGCTTTTACAGAAACTATATCACTAGCACGTCCCACTTTAATTGGTGCATAAGGAAACCTCAATAACCAGTGAACTATAAGGCCATTACTGCATGATGAATGTTTTAAACACATTTCGACACCTTTTCAGTCAATAATGATAATATGAAAACTGTTTTCCGAATCAAAATATGATTAATTATATTTAATATTACAAACGAGAAAGTTCGTGGTAATGGATATACGCACAAACTACTGAACATATTTTAATGAAAATTTATAGTAATATACGAGTATGTAGTTTATACATTAAAACAACACGGGTTCACTTATGTCTTACAATTCCTATATAAATGGGGTAAAAAAAAAGTGTGCGTGTACAAGTGTACCCACATAAGAAGTGAAACTTATTTAAATTGGTTAAATAAATAAAGCCCCTACCAAGGTCGAATCGATCGTGGTAGGGGCAAGAAAAAGATGACGCGTAACTGAAAAATGTAACGAAAAAGAAGTTACACTTCAATCCCTATTAATATTATAAATGCGAAAGTAACTCTGTCTGTCTGTCTGTCTGTCTGTCTGTCTGTCTGTCTGTCTGTCTGTCTGTCTGTCTGTCTGTTCCGTTTTCACGTAAAAACTACTGGACCGATTTGGCTGAAACTCAGTATATATATATTTTCGATACCGAGGATGAACATAGGATACTTTTTATCCCGAAAAATGGGATAGTTTCCGGGATAAAATGATATTTGTCTGTTTGTTTGTTATGCTTTTACGGA
Organism: Dendrolimus punctatus; assembly: GCA_012273795.1. Classification (NCBI taxonomy): domain Eukaryota; kingdom Metazoa; phylum Arthropoda; class Insecta; order Lepidoptera; family Lasiocampidae; genus Dendrolimus; species Dendrolimus punctatus. The sequence continues at coordinate 5,651,087 of CM022530.1, read as the reverse complement.
AAAACTACTGGACCGATTTGGCTGAAATTCGGCACGTATGTAAATTAAATACTGAGGATGGACAAGGGATAATTTTCATTTTGGTCTTTTTGGTAATTTTGGCCTCTTTGGTCATTTTGGCCTCTTTGGTCATTTTGGCCTTATTGATCATTTTGACCTTTTTGGTCATTTTGGCCTATTTGGTCATTTTGGCCTCTTTGGTCATTTTGGCCTATTTGGTCATTTTGGCCTCTTCGGTCATTTTGGCCTCTTCGGTCATTAGGCCTATATGGTCATTTTGGCCTCTTCGGTCATTTTGGCCTCTTCGGTCATTAGGCCTATATGGTCATTTTGGCCTCTTTGGTCATTTTGGCCTCTTTGGTCATTTTGGCCTCTTTGGTCATTTTGGCCTATATGGTCATTTTGGCCTATATGGTCATTTTGGCCTATTTGGTAATTTTGGCCTTATTGATCATTTTGACCATTTTGGTCATTTTGGCCTCTTTGGTCATTTTGGCCTCTTTGGTCATTTTGGCCTATATGGTCATTTTGGCCTATATGGTCATTTTGGCCTATTTGGTAATTTTGGCCTTATTGATCATTTTGACCATTTTGGTCATTTTGGCCTCTTTGGTCATTTTGGCCTCTTTGGTCATTTTGGCCTCTTTGGTCATTTTGGCCTCTTTGGTCATTTTGGCCTTATTGATCATTTTGACCTTTTTGGTCATTTTGGCCTCTTTGGTCATTTTGGCCTTTTTGGTCATTTTGGCCTTTTTGGTCATTTTGGCCTCTTTTGTCATTTTGGCCTATATGGTCATTTTGGCCTTTTTGGTCATTTTGGCCTCTGGTCATTTTGGCCTATATGGTCATTTTGGCCTCTTTGGTCATTTTGGCCTTATTGATCATTTTGACCTTTTTGGTCATTTTGGCCTATTTGGTCATTTTGGCCTCTTTGGTCATTTTGGCCTCTTTTGTCATTTTGGCCTTTTTGGTCATTTTGACCTATTTGGTCATTTTGGCCTATTTGGTAATTTTGGCCTTTTTGGTCATTTTTGCCTCTTCGGTCATTTTGACCTATTTGGTCATTTTGGCCTATTTGGTTATTTTGGCCTTTTTGGTCATTTTGGCCTCTTCGGTCATTTTGGCCTATTTGGTCATTAGGCCTATATGGTCATTTTGGCCTCTTTGGTCATTTTGGCCTTATTGATCATTTGACCTTTTTGGTCATTTTGGCCTATTTGGTCATTTTGGCCTATATGGTCATTTTGGCCTATATGGTCATTTTGGCCTTTTTGGTCATTTTGGCCTCTTCGGTCATTTTGGCCTATTTGGTCATTTTGGCCTCTTTGGTCATTTTGGCCTCTTTGGTCATTTTGGCCTATTTGGTCATTTTTACCATTTTGATTATTTTGGCCATTTTGGACGTTTTTTCCTATTCCGTCATTTTAGCCATGTCGGCCACTGTGGTCTTTTGGTCATTTAGACCATTTTGGCCTTTTTGGTCAAGTTTTGTAATTTATTTTGTTTACAGATAGACGGGGGATAGTATATATAATTAGCGATATAGAATGAAGTAAATCTTCCGTGGGCAAATACATAAAAACATTGTAATATAATATAAGCTGTAGCACTTGCTCTTTAAACAAGAGACAGGCACTAGAGGTTAACCCGCGGCGCAGCCGCGGGGTAAACTCTAGTAATCTATATATATAAATGAACTTAATCATTAAATTAGTTAGTTTTAAAAAATCATTATGGTTTTAAACTGTTAAAATAATCGTTTATTATTCTTTTAACAATTTCATACATTATTTTTTTTTCTCTTGTCCAATTTTGTGTTCAGATTGAAAGATAGAAATGGACAGTGTAATTAAAACTTTACTTTTATAAGTGAAGTAAATGAAACAAACAAATATTTACTCACTCAACTGTTTAATGTTTAATCTAATATGAAAAGTAATTTAAAATAATTCTAAAAATATTTATTCAAGATTTGTTTTATGCTGTTGTTTAGAATAAAATATTATTTATTTCATATCCAGTCACACGCATATAATTAAAAAAAATGTGATGTCTTCTTTATAAAAACGACAATTTGTCTTTACTAATACCGGCAGTTTATAACGTTGCCTCGCCATTTTATATATTATTTGTATATTATTATTTCTTTGTCCCATAATATTAAATTTATCATACAATAGGATTACTTCATACAATGATGATCTCATTACAAATTCAATCCAAATATATTGTTTTAATCATCACACAGAAATAGTCTCCGGAATTCCTTTACATCGTACACTGTGACTTACTCATTGTTAAAGTCCACATCTGAGCATTGTGAGTAATAGATCTTTCTTGAATTGCAAGAACGTGTTGCTCGTATGTAACGTTGCACATGGACGCCTATTTTTTACCTCTAAAGATGCTACACATCGTTGCAACGCAATATAGTTCGTGCCGTCCCAACGATACAAATGTATATGCAGATTCAATAACCATGAGATGAGCATTTAATAGTTGAAGCAGACTACGGTACTCTTGCAAGCTTAGGGATTGTATCCCGAAGAAAATACCCTATACTTTCAACTCAATTAAGTTAAATAGTCTCAGATAAAAATGCAAATAAAATACGCTATGTAGCAGGTCACTGCCACTGGGGAGCGTGGTGGTCAGAAGGCTGGCTGCATTGCCACGCTGTATGGCAATACTTATTGTTGTATGAAATATGAGCCAGCCTTCTGATCACGGGCAGTGTCTAAGAGTTTCTTAAATATGTCTTCAGAGAAAATCTTTGCTCATAGAATCCACCGTTCTACTGTTTTAATCCCAAATGGTACAAATACGTAACCTTTTCCTGAGGCTTCATATTTGCGCTGTTTGACGTATTCAGCTGAAGCAGCGGTTAGAATTGTATTTTTACCTAAATGACTAATCGACATACAAATTTTTGAGACAGGACGTGGAAAACTGAACGGACTGCACGCCGGTATCGTCTTACTGACGCCACTGGGAGAGCCTCAAGAGACCTTGCAGACAGCTCAAACAGGTCACACGCCCTTGGAGCCTCCACAATCCCTCATTCACACTGTATACCGCGCTATCAAAGACGTGTTTACAACAGTCGCTACACATACCGCAGATGCAAACCCAGCTCCACCACCTCCTCAGACCGCTCCCGCTTATCCGAGTGGATGGGGAGCAGTCAATTCTTATGGAGAGCCAGCAGCTCCCGAATCTTACCTGGATTACGATCCTCGGAACGTCCAGCCCTCCTACGATTATGCAGCACCAAAGCATTTCACTCTTCCAAAACAGAAAGGTCTGACACCTGAGAAATTGCAAAAAATAAACCAGAATCTGAGTAAATTGAATGTTTTCATCAATCAGAGATCATCTGAAATAGCACCGAGATCTGCAAATGTTGATGAGTACGTTGATTTTTTCAAGAAAGGAGAAATACCTTTCCTCCCAACACCTGTTGTGAGCGATAATGAAATTGGAGTATTACCAGCGGAATTGCTACCAGAAGACGATGTTAAAACAACAACAACAGAAAAACCACAGACGACAACTGAAGTTTCAGAAAAGAAAGAAGTGAAATACATCCTGAGGGGAAACAGGATCGTCCAAGTTTGAAGACTGACTAGACTGACTGAGGTACGTGGTGACTTGACTGATGGGTGTTCTGTAGAATCTGCTTGAAACGCGAAATGAGATACGAATTTTAAATTTAACGAGTACAATGGGATATGTATTAAAATAAGATTTAAGACAATCCGTATTCATGGGATTTTTTGTTAATAAATTCTTTCTTAAAATCCTTTTGTATAAGATTAAAGTTGAACAACCAGCTGGAGTAATTTAAAATCCAGATTTATTTCCTGTAATAGGTAAATATTCTTAAATAAGTGGGATTTTGAAATAATTTGCGCGTTTTAAGCAAATGGTTTGGTTTCCCTTTGAATTGTATATAGAAAGAAACGAAGGGTTTACTAAAACACTTCTACGGAACACGTTGACGCTGTATTGACTTTATGACTGTACAGGACTAATTTACTTAAGACTGCTTTCTATTGACATATTATGAAGTAATTGCTTCTTATCTTCTAACTCTACGACTTGGACTTATACTGTTTGCTAAGGTTCATCCTCTATGATTATGGATGAAGCCAAGACTGGGACTTTACTATAAACTTCTGCGTATTGTAAAATAGACTTCATTAAATAAATGTACATTTTTTTAACACTGCATGCACTTTCATAAAACACACACAGTTCAACAATAGGCATATTTAGAACACTTAGTGCAAAGTATGCAACTAGCCGAGAGTACAAATATGTAAAACAAAAATAATGCTTCTTTGGGTAAAGTCTATTTTCATACAGTTGGTAAATTGCCCCTGGTGTATTTATTATACTCGTCGTCTATTGTTATATTCAAGAATTTCATGCAAATCATGATTTTAACCGAACAAGTTGAAAACACAGAAAGGAAAGTCGACATGTAATATAATAAAGATTAACTTTCCATTCATATGTATTATAAATTACTTTGTTATTAATATCATGAGTATTATTCTAGAATAAAGCAAAGCTCAAATTATTGCTGTTGCTGTCTATACACAAATACACACAAAGGTGTACTATAAAACGTGTTCACAAAATTACCACGACCTCCTGTTAAAACGATACCTAACATTCATCATTATCTTTGTATTATTAAGCATTTTGTACATATTTCTAAATACATTAAACTATATAATACATAGTTAACAGAGAGTACATTAATATTATTTACATTCTATAACACATTAATACGAGCTGTACAGCTGTCATGGCTTCGAAAGATACTACTGATAAATTATACTGTGAAATTTTCTTGAAATCAACTTACATAAGGTTGCATATATTAACCGTGACTGTTTAAGATACGAAGTACCACTCATTTATATAATAGTAACAAATTAATCATAAGCATTACTGTCCTGCCTTACGAAATATAATATTTTAAAAAAATTGATAGGTGTTTGAACATTTTATTTTTTTGTATATAATTTCAAAGCAAATCATAAATCATTTGAACAAAAATGCAATATTTATATCGGCTTGGCTGTTGATTTTTTTTAAATTAAAATTGTAAATACTTTCTAAAGTGATGCGTTGATATGAATGCATAATTTTTTAAAGTATATAAGTACTAATCTGATGTAACGTTCTTAAGTCACCTAGTAATAGATGCTTATATAATGACTTGACAGCATTGGATTAAATAATAATTAATAGATAAAAATAAAGTATTTAATAATTTATTTTTAATGTCGTCTAAATATGCATGTTTAAAAATTTCGCAATAGTTTAAATATTCCAGTTCTAATTACCTACATTTCTTTATAATACTGAATTATACAATATATTTATTAATATTAAAATTCTAAATATTTTTTTGCAAAACTCATCGAAACGGCCCAGTCTTGACCGTTTTGTGGTAATAATGTACACTATCTTGATAACATACGACGGTCAAGCTTGATCTAGACGTAAGTTTACTAATAAGTATTGAACTGTAAATTTTGTATATATCAGGATTTATAATAGATGAAAATAAACCCGACGCTGCTTTATCTTGATATATGACACAAACACTGTGTTTAACACATTAGGTATGAAATTATATTGTAGGTTAAATGTGTCTTGCCCTACTTACTCATCTTTCCTTTGTGGCTTGCGCCTTAAGCTGGGTGCACATTGAGCCAACTAACGCCAGCAAAGGGAGTTTTTTTTGTATTTCTCTTCGCCATCCTCTGTCTCTGGCTGGGGCAGAGTTCTTATTTATCTTTCATTTAGAATAGAATAGAATATATTTTGTTTTGCAATAAAAATATTGAAATAATACACAAAAGCATCTTAGAATATGTAACATTTAAAAAAATATTGTGCAGCAAACCCTGACCTAGCTTTTGTGCTATCTCTTTATCCCAAGGTTGTCTGGAAGAGGCCGCTGTCAGCTGTAAAACCTTTTCCTAATTCTAAGCAGTTTCAGTATATTATTTCAATATTTTTAAAAATGTTACAAATTATATATTAGTATTATTATATACACATACACGCATGCATATAACGTCTATTAAAGCAATACATATTATACAATAATTCACTCAATAGCATAAAGATACGTACAATAATAACAACAAGATATATTTTCTTTTATATTTTTTTTTTTATAAACAAAATCCTATTTTGTAATACACAACTTTAATCTTATTTCTAACATACATACATCTTTTAGATTTATTTCGTTAGTTCAATGTGCATATTTCGACAAATTATCTAATGTTTCTCCCATCAAGACACCGCATTTCGTGGAATCGATGTGTAAGCGGCCTAACACAAGCGCGAGTTGCTTACCTTTCTTTGAATACCTGTAAAAAGCGTTTATTCACTTCAAAAATATTCTTTAATATCTCTGAGCTTGATTCATCTTGTAAAAATGTGAATATTGTCATGGTGAACGGTTGAATGTGGCATGTTGAAATAAATCAAATTAATAATATTGTTTTTGAATTTCAGAAGTTCCTCAAGAACAAGCGGCGGTACTTGGCCCAGAAGAATTGCAGCATTATCTACAGTACCAACATGCCTAATAAGAAATTTGCGATGACATTTTATATACGAAATATTTTTTTATAGAGTTTGTATAAATTAAGATAAGTTATGGAACAAATTTTTGGCGTTTTCTACTGTAATGCGGCGAGTGTACTTTAGTACTTACACGTAGGTATCTAATGGTGCAGATATTATGTTGTTTTGGTGCTGTGTATGTGATGTTACAGTATTTAAACAAAATCGACTTCCTAAACTAATATAATCAAGGTCTCATGTTTAATGAAACACAATTTTCAAGATACTGACCAACCATACATAATAGTATAAATAATGTATTTTTTATGTCATGAATATCATCATATCTTTTTATAAGTACGTATTAATATTATATTCAGACTTTTATATTTAATTACGTAATTCTCACAGTCTTATTCATATTGAATTACAGTCTGTATGTAGGCTTCTGGACCCTAAAGAAGCCTACAAACTTACTCTAATTCAATATGAATAAGACGGTTATCACTACACTATATCATATCACTGTAGAAAAGTTGAATTATTTTGCACTAAATCACAACATAATTTTTTCATTATTCCGCCTTATCATTGCCACTACTCATATCATTCCTGGAAAGTTAAACCGGTTTACTCGTTTAAGGGCTGATTTTTCAGTCACCAGATAAAAGTTATTCATAGAATAAAGTATAACATAGAAAAATTTAAAATGTTAGTTCCATGAATAAAATGGATGAATACTTTCACTTTTGAATTCACTCAGGCTTTATCACTTTATCATTTTTCTCAATCTTGCGACTGGTTATTCTACTTGCTTATTCTATAAAAAAATTAACCATTTTGCATGTACTAAATATCACATGATGTTACAAACGTTTTTGTAAGTCTTGCCTCTGACACTGTCTTCATCATCATTTAAAAAAACTATAATTTTCTGTGCATTAAATCACATAATTTCATAAAACTTCTGTATATAAGTCTATACTTCTATAATCACAGATTTCGTCAAGGCTACACTGTTAATTTTACTTTAACAATAAACAAAAGAGTACGCGTGTGTGCGTGTGTCAAATACATGGTAGGGTGTGTAATGTTTATTTTATTGATTTAATGTATTTTTATGCATATTTAAAAAAAAATAGCATTCTGCACTCCTTCTCTATATAAACTATAAGTGTGCTTAATTTCATACTCTTCCATTCGCGTAATTTTCGTAAAAAGGGTTACAAAGTTTTTCTGTGTTTTTGCTTCACGTATTAATATATAGATACCTATGGGACTGTCATTAAGTAAGTCTTTTGCATAAAATATTCTTGACAAAGCTGTTATTATGATTGTTACATCTAATATAAATTAATATAAAACTTAACCACATGTAAGGACATATTGTAATATTCCAATGGTTAAAATATTTTAAATCCTTTGCAATGCTTACGTTAATGAACTCAACGGTATATACTTTTCCAAACTTCAATATTGATGCTTGCACTTAAAAGTAAATAATGAATCATAATCGATATATTGTAAGTTAATTTCATGTATTATGAAGAAACCATCGAATTACAATGTATTAAGGCACTGATAATTGTTGTTAATTAGCAAAGTGTAAGAGCCAAGTACCAGCATGTTTGTTAAATAAATAAAATTCTAAATTATTTAAAAATAGCTATACGTTTTTGTGATGACTGTACATTTTATTGAATTTATGGTACATTTAACTTGATATAAGTTACATTTTATTTCATTGGGTATATGTTAAGCAATGCAGAGCCGACGAGAAAACTTCCATACATTCATAATCCGGCAGTATTGAATGGTAAAATAATAGGGGAACTACCATTTGCGACACCACGGCCCATGATTGGCAACCGGTTAATTTATTCAAGATATTAAAATATTTTAATATTTTTAGAAAATAATTATTGCTAAATACAATAAAAGATTTTAAACTTATCTTATATTCTACTCATAGACCCTCAAGACTATAAGTAGGACACTGAGCATAGATCACTATAGACTATGGGTATGGTGCCCAGAAGGCTACGTTTCCTCGCTGGATTGCCATACTGATCCCTTGCCCGAGGTAGGCATCAGCCTTCTGATCACCTGAAGAGTCAATGAGTCGTTTTGATAAATTTTAGTAAAGGCTCATGGTCTTAGGACCCCTCGGTCCAAGCGTCTCATCAACAAACGGCACAAACATATAACTCTCACTGAGGGTTGCATATTTGCGCCGCTTGAGTGATTCTAGACATATAGTAATATTGATATTGTCATTATATGGCTAGAAAATAAAATATTAATATTTCTATTAATCTTTGAAGGGGGTGCTAACGATCAAAGATGGTATAGTATAGCCTACTAGAAGCTAAGAAGGTACCATTAAAAGGTTTCAAAATTCTTGGCTCTACCAGAATTTAGAAGCTATAGTTCATTTTGGTCTCCCTTATAATTCGTTCACTTGCCTCGCATTGTTATCGGTTGAATTTTGTCATTTTTTGTATAGACCCCATGTGAAATTTTAATCGATAGTAAGGTAAATGAATGATCGGTAAGATATAGGAACCGGGCGTAAGTTAACAAATGGTCTAAATTTCATATCATCATATATTATTTACATATACTAGTTAATATATGTAAATAGTATATGATGTATAATATATTAGTTTGGAAATTTTCATATTTCTCGTCGGCCTGCTTATGCCTGAGCTAGAATTCGAGTTTTTATTTTTCAAAACTACAATTAGGATTTATTATTGAATTTGTAAAATATTTTTATTTAACGATTGCTCTGTAAATATTACTATATTATTAAAATTATTTATATTTTAGTACTTATAAATTATTTGTATTGGTTGTAAATAAATAAATAATTGTTAGAGATGTGTGAATATATTGTTTTATTGTAACAATTGTTTTTCTTAGCATTAATTGAATTTTATGATAATACGTAACCTTTATCAACAAGACTTATTTTTTTGAAGTGAAACTTCTTTAGAATCGTGGTTTGAAACTCGAAATAGCGGCAACAAAAAGAGATAAACCACAAATCTATAGAACTAAGCAAGAGAATGAGACAGAACACAATGTGTTATGTTTCATAATTTAAACACTATTTAAACACTATTCTCACACAGAAGAGTTGTAAATGTTTTAAAGTTTTTCGTTAATACTTCAAATTTCGTTTTTAAAGTTTAAATATATTACAACGGTATAATATATGAAATGTGACGTCACGAAATTTAGAATCCCTTCACCCCTTGTCACATTTTGTATCACGTTTTATCATATTAAAAATCAATTATTGCTCGTTAGTCTTACTAAAACTCGAGAATGGCGGGATTGATTTGACTAATTTTGGCTTTGAATTATTTGTGGAAGTCGAGGGAAGGTTTAAAAGGCGAGTAAATATGAAAAAAAAATGCTTGGAATATAGTAAAAACAACAATTTCGCTTTCCCTTAAAAACTATTCATACCTGTCAAACAACGTTCGTCTCGTAGTTTAGATATCAATTAAATTTAAAAGTCGTTCAGAAATCACAATAAATTTAATTTTTTTTTCATCAGCTTTTTATTTATTGATTCTGAGGTGGTATAGAGTTTGCCGGATCAGCTACTATATTGTATATATTTATATACGCTACGCTTGTAATGCCTGTGTTATGGATAATTTACAACGTATGAATTCTAGAGTTGATCGCAGTAAACAAATGGCTTGGACCTCCTATTTATAGGAAAATGGACAATATCCTTCTAGCTTGATCACTCATCCGATATGTATGAGTCGTTCACATTAGTTAAGGGACCCACATGGGATGTACTACCTTATACTTAGGGTTCCAGATTAGGGTCAATCTAATAATAACAGCCCATAAATGTCCCACTGGTGGCCTCGGGCCTCCAAATATAGGGGAACGGACAGCATACCCGCCACGCTTGTTTTGATGTGCAAGTTGCATCATGATATTTTCCTTCATCGTTGTTAGCACGTGATTATTGTAAACAATCTGTAAATGCTTCGAGTTTGTACAATGGATTTAATAATGTGAATAAAATCAGGTGGGATAATTCGGACTGACAGATTCCGAAAATGTTATTTGTCTGCTTGTTTGTCTGTTTGTTAAGCATCACATAAAAACTACCTACTGAACGGATTTAAATGAAATTCGACCTAGAGCTACCTTGTAACCCGGCGTGTACCTTAGGATCTTTTTATCCCCATAAATCACGTAGTTTTCGTGGGATAGACGAAAGTAGCGAAAAACATTGCGCTGCGATCGCATCTTTTTTAGAAACTACTGAGCTTTATGAACGAAACTCGATATAGTGTTGGTTTATAATCCAAGTTAACACTTAAGATACATTTTATCGCAATAAATGATGTCGTTTCTATAAAATAGACTAACAAATGGCGCTACAACTACGTTTTTTCCAATTCACTAACAAATACGTTGTCATAAGGAACAAGTCATTCATTGTATTACTTCAAATTCTGGTTGACTTCGACTTGTCTCTATGTTTTGCTGGGAGCTGTTTAGACTTTAAGGACTCACGTCATTTAGTGAATTAAATAAGAAACAGTGAAGTTTTAGGTCTTATAAAACAATTATATAAAACGATTTTTCGTTTTATTAATATTACATTAAAATGCACCTGGATAAAGCTATTAGCAATAAATAGCGTATCGCGTATTTGCCTAATTAATAATATGAAGGCGTTATTTTGAATCATTCAAAACATTTGTCTAGTTTGTTTTGTCAGGCTTGTTTTAATTGCTTGTCAAAGCCACTAATGTTTTTCCTTCATGGTGATAACAAGCAAATGTTGCATTCTATGCAAAAAAGGAGTTGAACATATTAATATATTATATTCAATATATAAGGTATTGAATATGTTATATTCAATATGTTTTTTTCAAGACAAAAGTCTGTAAATATTTCAAATTTATTCAACAACCAACTATTGTTGTAAGATTTTAAATAATGGCACTTTAAATGTAGGGTCGAAATGTCGTTAACTAGTAAAGCCTGAACGAGATCAAAACATTGCAATTGGCCGACGACCAACGTATTCTAAAAACAATAAAAAGCTCAGGTCATTGCCCTGCCTATTACAAGTCTAAGTTAGTCTTCAAGTTTCAATCAAAAGGAAAGCAGGTGCACGAAGCCTAACCAGGAAATCGCTGATAATGACACCTTTAATCATCTTGCTATTATGTAAATTGTATATTTTAATATCGCGCTTATTCCGACATATACAAGAGAGATGGTATTTGGATTTCTCTATTTAAATTTTAGAAGCAAGTCTGCCTAGAATCTAAGTTGAGTGAGATTGAGTCCTTGTTCAAATAAATTTGTTGTTTCATTTTCGGGTTTATGACTCCTTGTTCGAAGTTTTGTCACATCAGTATTAAATACATATAGATAGGCATTGTATAGGCTTCTCCAAACTTATACAGAAGTACAGTTGTCTCATAAAAAAGAATTCCAAAAACCGCGTAGAAAAAGAAACATACAAAGGCATACCCCGGGATCTGAAGCAGACCCTCCGAATGTAAACAGACCAGACTAAATATCTGAAAGATCGTTTCCAAGATTCATCCTGCCCAGTATGGAATATATATGTCAGAACAGTCAACGAAATCAACAAACTCAGAAAAACAGATTATGTGGATATTGAATAATGTTTATTTATTTTTTCTATAAATCGTCAGTCATGTCTTTTTTATTGCAGTTGTTCAGCAGACAGGCAGACGGCCCACTTAATCGAAAACGGATCCCATCGCCTATGGACATTTGCAACACCAGAGGTGCTACAAATGCGCTGCTGCTCTCTTAATGGAGACTGGAACCAGGTCATTAAAGCCGGAATACAACTCAAGGTTGTTATAGCGACGTACTTTAGACCAGGGGTGGTAGTCATCCAGTGGGGCAAATGCCCTACCATCTGGCTGTGGTTTGTTTTGTCGTCTCTAACGACAGGCCGCCCGGCCGCAGGAAATTGTATTGAACATTATTCATCTTTTTAAAATAGTTCTCTTACTGTACAGGCTATTCGACTGCGCAATGCACTGCCTGTTACGGTAAGACAAGCCAACAATATGTAAGAACATCACGAAGAAACACTACCTGCAATATAGTAATATTATTTATATATATTTATGTCTTAATATTCGAATGATAAAGAATTAGACGGTCTCATTACACGTACATACAGTGAGAGCGGTTCTTCAATTACGTAGACGCAAGTCAGCGACTCTTGCGCACGCGAACGTACTCATTGAACTGTCATACATTGACATTTTGTTTTCACAAATCACATATTAGTTCGAAAATGTAGCGTACAAATTGTCAAAATATGTTCTGTGTATTATAATGTATAATGACGGTAATTACGTTACTATTTCTTCAAATAAAGTCTTTCTTTCTTCTTTTTTAAATACGTTTATTTTATTCAGGATAAAATAAGAACGCTACCTCGCCTCGAAAGCCTTGTTATCGCCCGAAAAATTAGTACCGAAATATCCTCAACGTTATTGGCGTTGTTTCAAGTCTTAAAAATAAGCCATATTTTCAAACTTCAATCAGTCATAAATTGAATTTATAGCTCATCAATTTGAAGTATCAATTGAAGTAAAGTGGCCATTTTCTTTTTAACTATATTTGAAAATCTGTGAATTCGGATCAAAATATCGCGAAAAGTTATACTCTCTTAAGACCATTATCGCGGAGTTTCAGCCCCGCTGAAAGTTTCCACCACAAATTTTTCAAATGCGCGTTCGGTGCCATATCCTAAACTACGCTAAACAGCGACAAAACGTTCAAAGGAGTTTCGATGCGGCTTATGATGAAAACTAAAATGGTATAATTAGATTTCTGAAAAGTCCATCGAATCGGCTGATTTTGAAAAAATAACACAACTATATAACAAACTAAAGGAAAGGGTTGTTTTTAAACATAATGTTCTATAGATAGATAGATAGATAACACTTTATTGTTCACCAAATACACAATTTCAAAATATACAATTACAATATTGTCATGGTAGAAACAAAAGGCGGCCTTATCGCTGAAAGCAATCTCTTCCAGGCAACCTAACTTAAGGAATAATTTAATCTAATCTGGCGTTGTAGGTGGTGCAGATCATTAAATATCAAATAACATAAATAAACATATTTAAACTAAATAATTTATAAAAAAAAATAAAAAAATAAAATAAAAATACACATACTTAAACTAGTTTATAAATTAAATACATACATACATATATATTAAATAGTCTATAATATAAGAATTAGGCATAATTATTTAAGGAAAAGTAGTGTTTTCTGAGTGCGTTCTTGAATATAGGCGATGTTTTGGCCTCTCTGACAGTAAGAGGCAGCGCATTCCAAAGTTTGACAGCCTGCACTGTGAAAGAGTTATCATAAATATTCTATTTTATATCTATTTAAAAAACCACCTGCACCGCCACCTACCGAGTCCAATTATTTAACTAAATTATCCTGAGGAAAACCCGTGTTATCCCTAAAATATTAATTTTATGTTTCGATACTTTAATGAAAACAACAGTATTTTCTATCCCTTTACGATTCTCATATAAATGTTTTACTCATCAGTTTACTGTAAAGTAAGCTGGTAAAGCGTTTAAGTGGGGATGTTATAAAGGTGATAAATGACCTATTTCGTGTCCCACAACTTTCTGACCACTGCCCAGTGCTATACGGCTATTAAAAACAATTAAAAATAAGTGACGTATAAACAATCAAATAAAGTTAAAATTGAAAACTTTCTAAACAACGACTTTGGTATATTTTTTAAATATAAAAGTATATTTGTTCGCTTTTCTTTTAAAAGTTATGTGAAGTACTTTTATGTGGATTTGTGTTTTGCAAATAAAAGAAATATGATTTATTATAAATTAATTAAGGTAAGACGATAATTTTAATCTATTAATATTATAAAAGTGTTGGTAGTCTTTTGTTTTGACGCAAAAACTACTGCGCCGATTTCAATGCGATTTTCGTTGACCGACAGCTAATTCCCGGACTTAAAATCTGCACTACTTCCTGGGAATCCCGCGGGAACTTTTTTGAGAATGATTTAAAATGTACAGATTAAAACAGTCTAATTCCAATGTGATATTTTAGTGATCACACACTTAAAGTTATAAAATGTGTGATATTTCATATGCCGGGAATTCCACGGGATTTTACTCGGGAGCGATTTGAACTAATTCAGATGCATAAAAATTAGCTTATTCTAACATAGATTCCACTAAAACAATACCTTTATTTTTTCAAATGCTTTATCCCGAGAATCCCTCGGGAATCGTAGATAAAGTTGCGGGCAATCCTATTAATATTATAAAAATGTAAGCACTCCGTATGTATATATTAAGGCTATTTAGAAACAACTGGAATAGACTATATAAACGATGTAGAATACGTTGCAATTTTTTTAGATTTATTGTCTGTTTGTTCGGGATTTACGTAAAAACTATTACGCCTATTTCGATGCGGTTTTCGCTGATCAATAGCTAACTCTTAGGCTAAAATTCTGCGCTACTTTTTATCCCTGGAATCCCACGAGAGTTTTCCCGGGAGAGGTTTGAAGTTGTTCAGATGGATAAAAATTTGCTTATTCCGACAGTTTTCATTTAGACGATTGGTTACATTCTTTTTTAAATGCTGCAGTACTTTGTGCCCCGGGAATCCCGCTGTATTTTCAAGTCAAGCGTGGACTAAGTTGCGGGCATATCCTAGTTAATAATAATAATAATAAATGTGTGACTGATATATAGTCGCTATACAGACAGACGGAGTCGAAAATTGTATAAGAGTGCTTCAGAAAGTAGCTACAAACCTTAAAAATCATTACATCAGTGAAACATTGTAATTCCTAGAGATTTTTATTACATCGAAATGGAAAGTAAAATATTGTCACGCAAACCACATTGTTTGCATTAATTAACTTTTTATGCCGTTTAATGTAGATACAAACAAACCATTAATCTTAGCCAAGTTGCCACTTGAATATTTTTAATGTAACTGCGTAGATTGTTGGCGAACACTTAACCTGTAGAGGTACACACTGGTCCAGCCGGGATGAAACCATTATGCTACCGGGCCGGTGTGTACGCGCAATATCAACATTTGTCTATGAGGAACACTCGTAGTCTACGGCCAACCGCCAATACAGCGTTGGCAGATGGGGGGGATTCCCTGCAAATTCGGGGATTTTTCACGTCTGGGGGGATTTTCGGGGGCAATATTTTGTTGTGAGAAATTTTGGAGAGATATTTTAAGTATCAATAATTCATCTACAAACACAATTCTCATTACTACAATTATTATATCTAAGTCACAATACGATATTATTACTTTATCTTACAATTATGCTCTACTAGTGAATCATACTTCAATTCAATAGTTCATTTTAATAATCCAATTCATTCGTTCGTTCATTTACGGTATTTATTTATTATGCCGTCTCTACTCGTATGCGTCGTATCCCATAGGCTACTTTCCGTTAGAGACTGACAATGATCACGTTCACAACTGCGGTTTTTCCCGTTTCACTTATTTGCTGGCGTCACAATCATAAACTCAAGTGGAATGGTTATTTAACGCACCTATTGACACGGGTCGTTGTGAGCGCTCCGTGAAGGAAAATGATGACATCATTAGTGACGTTTTCGTTACGACGGTTTTGATTATTTCTTTCTCCTTTAAAATAAGTAAAAATATTTTGGGGGTTTTTTCTCAAAAAGCTTATTTTTGGGAATTTTGAAACAAAAATTGGGGGTTAATTGACATGGTCATCTGGCAACGCTGCGCCAATATTTGAGCCTATTACTGAACGAAAAGCAAACCTACAAAGGTATGCTTTTCGTTCAGTCAACTATGCAAGATATCATTGCGTGTAACTCCCAACTAATTTATACTGCAGTATATCTGCTTAAATTATATATTCATAAATGCATTTGTAATAAAGGAGAAGAAAATTAATGTAATAATTAACATAATTACGTTCATAGAAATACCGGTTATTAGCCTAGGCCAGTGTCTCCTAAGAAATATTACGCATGCTTCTACGTAAAGTTTTTATAGGCGTTCAAAACTAAATTACAATTCTGCTCAGAAAAATATAACTATTTTGCACCATTACTTGCATATTTTTATTGCTAAAGTACCTAACAGAAAGGCTGACCGCCGACCTGATGGAAAGTGGTTACCGTGGCTTACCGACATTTTCACTTTGGTCTCGAAAGGTTGTTATAGTGGCATAATCTAGATCAGGAGCGATAGCCATCCAGACCGGGTAATGCTTACTGTGCCACCTACCTGGCTATAAGCCGATTTATCACCTTACAACAGGTTGCCCGGGATTCTTTCTCCATTCTTACAAGAAACGCTACCTCCAATCCTAATAGTCGTGTATTTCATGAGTCGTTGGTTCTGTTACAGAAGTCAGCCCACTATACAGTCAAGACCACGTCAGCTTACGAATTTTGCGAGCTATGTCAGTTAATTTAATTTTCTTACAGATATCTTTATTTCGTATATTTTCTATAACTGAAAGACCTAAGGGTATTACATTCTAACAGGACATCAAGCGGTAAATGTGTTTATAGTTACTTCGAGTCACTTTCCATTACATGTTGTTCGCAGCCAATAATTTAAATAATAAGATCTTGTTGTGTTTCAAATCACGTACATTATATTAGAGCGACATCGGTTACAGTATAAACTCAGTCATTATCCCGTCGCAATGTGAAATCTAGATCAACCGGTCTACAGAAATCACTTGCATGTGCACACATACATATATGATGCATGATTGAAGGAACGTTATTACCTTCACTTCGAGTGATATAGACCCATTTAAATATCACACATCCTAAGACTCGGACCGTTTTTTATTGCGTGGTTACAGTAGAAAGGTAGACAGCCCACCTTATGAAATGCGGTTACCATCGCCTAAGGATATTTGCACTGCCTCGAAATGGGGGCTGAAACCTAGTCACTAATGCAGGCACATAGCTCAAGTTTTTTACGATAACACACTAGACCTGAGATGGTGGCCAAGGGCAAATGCCCTTCCAACTTTGGATTGTATTATCTCCTACGACAAGCAGTCTGGCCGCAGTAATTAGTGTTCATTTTCCATTCCGGCACGTAGTTAATTTTAGGCAATTTATTGATCTACAAATCCATTCAGACCTCATTTTAATTCCATCTATAGAATTAATGTTGTTTTTTGTAGTTTACCATCTTAATCTTCAGCGGACAGTTTATTGATATGAGGAAAATAAAGGTCCAACATACATATAAGGCGCAATCCTGGGGAGGTTTCCAGACAGAAAATGGCTGATGGCTTTATCATAGATTTGGATTTGATTAGATCAAGATTGATATTAGATTTTTATAATCCATATAAGCGCTACTCATTCATTAAACTTGAGCTGAGTTTTTTAATTAAGTCAATAAGTGGCGAGATATTCGCTTTAAACGTCATCTAAATTGTGTCTTAACCCTTCTAACTACAAAAGAGAATAGAATACTTTTTGAAATAAGATATTAGGTAATAACAAAAACAGGAAAATATTCATCGCCTCTACTAATCCCTTCATTGTGCTTGGACTGCCACGCAATTGCCAGATTTATTTAAAGATTGATATTTTATCTGCCCAATACTAGCTTGAAGTAACATAATTATAGTAAGCCGATACTAGTAATTGAAAACAAATCGATTAATTTAAAAGCACTTTACCGGAATTGCGATCGTTGTACCTGAAGGCTGTTATAGATCATATGGTACTATGGCAAACGGTTTTCCATAGCGGACTCCGAACAATTAGTGTGGAACACCGTTAAATGTTCTGCTTTATTTATTTCGCATATGTAATAAACACGCATGGGAGATGCAAGTGATGGCAATTAATAAAATTTTATTACTTTAAAGCGGAAAGTACATACAATAAAAGACAAGTACAAACAAGTTAGAAAGTTTCTTAAAACTGATAAAAATAAACATTTTCCCATAGTGTTAGGGCATTTTAAGAGTTATGACTAATTTCTTAGCAGTAAGATAACAAATGCTGTACTTACTGTTGGTGTCGGCAATATTCTGAAATCTCCGCTAACTCTTCTCGTGGCGCATTCGAATGTCGAAGATTCTTTTAACAATGCATTCCACAAGTACAATGGAGGAATAAAAAAGTACGCCAGTTTTCAAATTGATTTATTTAACGTTCCGGCAGCACATGTTACATTTCCAAATTAAGTCACAGAACAGATTGTTCCACAGAAAAATGTTTAACCGTTTGACAATAAAGATTAGAGTTTTTTTTTACTGATGGCTGCAATGCCGTTTATGCATTGATTTTGCCAATGTCGTGTGAAAAGAAAAGCCAGGTGAAAAAAAATGGCTAAATAAAAAGCAATTTGACCGGTAAATTAAAAAGAAAATTCTGTAAATCTTATACAATATAAAAAACAAATTAACTAACAAACATACTTAAAAAAATTAGAGTTACTTAGATCGAAGTTGTTTGATTTTCTATCTTGTCCTTAGAAAATGTTATGATTTTATAACCTTTTATAATTTTTATTTTATAGTTAAACCTCTTTATTGGTTTTAATATGTGTGATAAGCCTAGTGATTATAACCTCTTTGTTTCTTATTACAAGCTTTTATTTAACTTGCAATAAATGTACCTATGTATAGTACGTAAGTATGTATGTAAGTTAGTTCGGGTGGAATCTTGCAAGTTAAATTTGACCAACTTCCCGATTTCCGATTGAGCTGACATTTTGCAATCATATTGTATATCACATGACAATACAATAATATGCTATACCATGGAGCTGATCTGATGATGGAGTCGGAAGGTGGCCCTAGGAACTCATGTACTAAACAAGATAGACCCGTCGTGTGTGGCTCGTTTTACTTGTCTTGGTTAGCAGACTGCTGCTACTATGATATGCAGGATCTCAAAAGCTTGTATTTAAAAATCTTTTTAAAAAAGCTTATTAATCTAAGCGTGTCATTGCCAACATTTAACAAATACATGCCAATAAATAAAATTAAATGTTTGTTTGTAAAGTCAAAATAACCGCTTCTTACTAAATGCATATGAAAGTACTTATTTAGGGTACCTTAATCAAAAAACCAATTTTATATATTTTTGTCTGTCCGGATATTCCGACTAATGTCTAGAACGGCTGGACGTCCGGGTACACTATCTTTTCTCCTCCAATACGGACGATTTTCAGTATTTCTTGTTTTGAGAGTATTGGAATTTTTCATGTCAAACTTTACGAGATAACCTGTGTCTTTTAGGCCAACCCTTCTATCGGAACGTGGGGGGGGAGGACATGACCAAGCTTGCTGAGACCAGCAGTAGGGTCCTTATCAGCTCAGCTGATATATTATGTAGGGTTAACGAACCATTATCTGATTTTGAGTATGGCGGATATGCGTCGTTTCCACTCGAGCTCCCTTACCAGTCCGTGTCGACTTGTTTATTCTCTACTAATAATAAATACCGATTACTCACTTGCACAGCAACATTCCTTATTTGTGTGCCAATGGAAAGAAGCAGCGTCGATTCCACCAACCGGTTGTTACCGAGAAAACCGTTCTTGGTATATCCTTTGTAAGATTGTAACAGCGAAACAGTTGACAAAAAGTTGACGGCACAACTGGTCGTAATAGTTGCTTGAAGTAATATTTATTATTCACTGAGTAATGTTTCGTGTGAAAAATGTTTCAGTTCTTATCTAATGCTGGTGTTAGGCGGATCAACTAAAATGAATGAATGTGGCTGAAAGGACACGACGGGTTTCTTTACAATTGAAGGATGCAACATTATGCGCTATACCTATTCGTCTGTCGCACGAAAACATTTATCGGGATAAACAGCATTTTAAACGTTGACCCGAGGATACGAGCTAGCTCTGCGTCGAGTTTCTTTTAAAATCCTTGAGTTCATCTAATGCTCTAACAGATATACAGAGAAAACTTAAAAGATACTTGAATTTTTGGAATCTGCTGGTCTGAAATAATTTCCGTGATTTGTTCACATTTTTAAATTAACTGTACGAACTCGAACTCTCAATAACTAACTTTGTTGGCTCAGCAAATCAAAGGGAGTCTTGGTCTCCGAAACGAATGCATGTCACTTTTCTTTGGTCTGCGCAGTGTCTTGCCAGTTGAAAGTACGGTCAGGTCAGCTTCAAATCTATGCTTCCAACGTTACTTAGGACGACCAACCGGTCACCCCAATATGCTTTTTTCACGCCCAGATCCTCCTCCATCTGTTCTACGTGGCCGAGCCAGCGGAGAGGTGAAATTTATCTTCCACCTCCGAACTTTCAATAGATTTATTATTGCAAGTGGTCACCCTTGCTCAAAATTCGACCATAATAATTAATCTCAAAGACTCTACTTTAAGAATCACAGACTTCGGCAAGGCTACACTGTTTATACATGGTAAACTATAAGTGTGCGAAATTTCATACTGCTTATTCTGCGCATTTTTTGTAAAAAGGGGTTCAAAGTTTTTGTTTGACGTATTAATATATAGAAAATTATAGATTATTAGTAGGTATAAGTAATTACATCAACTATATACAAAGAAGAAAACTTAATCTTCATGGATTAATCGCTGATGATCCGTTGTCAGAGATAGGCACAAACCCTCAACTGTGAACTGAAGAGTCGATTTAATATTTGTTTTCAGATTTATTTGCTCGTCACAATATGCTCGTTGGCACAAGCAGCATACATAAGCCGTATGTCCGCGGTCAACCGTGTGAGAGGGCCGATTGCGTTCAGGCCAGGAATCACTATACAAAGACCATGGCATAAAATTGTTCCAGCCGCTTCAAACAGAATACCTTTTGTTGTTTATAGGAATCCACCACACAGGTGAGTCCACATTACCTTAGATTGAAATGATTTTATAGATTTAATTATTATTATCATCTATTACAAAATACAAGCCGATTTTCGATAATTATAAAGTCAAGGAACCAGAGAAATTTTTCAAATCACCAAAGTTCGAAATAAGATGACTTTATAACTAAGAGGGAAGGGACGAAAATATCAAGTGAACAAGAGTTTGATAAAAATTCTTGATTGAATTAGTTGAGTGAGCGACTTCAATCTATCATTGTCGGGGGTAGAAGTGTAGATTATTACGAGATATCCTTGTCTGGCCCAATGTGGCTGTAATTAGCGGTTTTTTTATTCGTTTTCTTCCACGTTTTTATCCAGAAGCGCCAAATTCAACAGTTGGGTATCGCTAAACACTTCAAATTATAGAGAGTAGGGAAGCCCAGACTTCAAATTAATGCATATTGACGGGCAACACACTATGCACTCAATTTCAAATTTCTCGGTAATTTGAAGTTCATAGAATAGTATCTTCCAATAGGAATAGGACCAATTAATATTGATTTTATTCAATTTATCGAGTATTTTTCAAGGGACCGGGAAAAAATTCAAATTTCCGAGTGCTTAAACTTAACGAGTATCAAATAATCGAGAGTCGACTATATTATATTTTCCCTAATAACCATTTATTATACCCAAACTTTTCTATTAATAATAGTCGCTTTGGTCAAGTGGTTTTTCGTAACCGGCTTCAATGAATACAGATTTGTAAGGGTTTCATCGCTGAAGAGAATATTTCTGAATAATTATACTGGTGCCACTAAGATTTCTAATATAACATCTTTATACCGCTGCTTGCTGTTTCTTGTATAAATCTATTTATTTACTTATTAATAGATAATTAAGTAACTTACCAGCAACTACAGAGCTCTTCCTATAGTCCATCCAAAATGAATCTATCTGCAAGCAATCGCCATCAGCAATATGCAAGACCACCTATATGTACTCTGTTGACCACTACGTGTATTAAACGTATAATAGCACTTTTATGCAATAATATATATTATTTATAACTTATTTCAGATACGTAATGAAACAGATAGTTCCTCACGCAAATTTGAACTTACTACCGGTCCCATGGAAGAAACCACGACTGCCTCAAGTGCTGCAAGTGTCTCAACCATCTAACGGGCAAGCGTTTGAGTTCGTACGAGCAGCTGCTTCATCTGCAATTCATACTGACGGTGGTACAGATTGAATAACTATGTGCACTGCACTGGTGTTACTCATTTTCTCTTTTAGTAGTAACTGCTTGTAGCGATCTCTATTCTACTGGTTAGAGAGGTATGGTAAACCTTCTGATGATAGGGTAGTTAGACACTATAAAGCGAGATTTCGAAAGGGTTTTCACCATGTCCATAATAATTTTGTTTTAGTCGTACAGAACATAGTTTAAACTTTTTAAACTAGAAGAAGAAGCCACGATGATTTTGTGAAGGATATTATGGCAATTTGTTGTGTAACAGAAGACGAATGGCAGAATAGAGGAGTATGGAAAGAAAATACTTTGTTGACCTCAAATAATTGGAAGAAAGTGAAAGAGAAGAGAGAGATAGTAAAATATTTTTTGTTATATTGCTTAGTTTTTATTAAATTTTAAATAATTAATATTATATTTTGCACTCCAAGTAGGCAAGATCATGTGAAAGCCTTATTTATATTGTCACCATAAATACACTGGACGACTCCCGGGTATTTTCAGGGTACAGTGGGGGTGAATAAAAAACCTTTACTCATGACCCGTATATTGGAGTCTTCATTCGATACAAACCTTTAGTATAATACATTAAACAGCTCAATTAAAACATTATCGCCTTACATTAGCGAACAGCGCCATCTAGTGATCGATCACATAAAACAATTTTCATTGAGGCGATGTGGCGCGTTTAACATATCCACCCACCAAAATAAGTATAACTTATTTTCCACCTTTCGATATTACACTTGTTCCATTTAACCACCCACCGTTACACAGTCACAAACATGATGATGCTTAATAAATTTCTATTTCCATAGGTACAGTTTCATTAATAAAATTTGCTTAGGTAAGTTATACAAATTCTAAATTATACAAATAATAATCTTCCCTAGCCGATAAAATATAACTCGTTATAATTCGTTTTATAAAACTGAATCTACATTTCGAACTCACAACCTTAGTGATTACACTTCAACACGTACATATGTTAGTTAGCTTTAAGCCCGTGCAACCATTTAGCAAGTGTAAGACCATCTAGTAGATGATGCATTGCTTCGGTATTCTCAGACTGAGATTTGCCTTTCACCAACTATCCAGATATAATCGACGAGTGGTTTCAATGAGGTAAGTTCAAGTTTCTTTATTTCCTTTTAATATTCTTTTTTTAGTCTTCTATTTATTGTTTAAATATTATTTTTTTACTATTTTTGTTTTCTTTTAGCTCATCCTAATGTGTTTATCAAAGCCTTTTCACAACAATGACATTCTCACAAGTCTGCAAAGTATTGGTAAGTATTTATTTTATATTATTGTATTCACCGTTAGCCAACCTTTTTTATTATTTGATTAATGTAAGAAGTTTCGTACTCCTTCCTTTTGTATATAGTTTGTTTTTCCTTCTAACTGCTTATTATTTTCTAGATACAATCTTTCTTCCTCCACATTGAATGAACCACGATTTTTTGCAGTTGATTGCAACGGAGGAAGTGACGCCGTGGATTGGAATCTATCCAGTTCGCAGTTTGAGGTAAGTTCCGACAATTTTATTACTTTATATCTATATATTTTGATCAATTTCTTCTGTTCATCTTTCTTTCATCTCCTTTCTTTTCCGGTTTCCTTCATTCTCGTTTTGGACCATTTTGTTTTCTTGATTTAGATAGCTTTCTTTATTTTGATACTTTCTTTTATTCAATTAATTTTCCTTTGTATGGTATGTTGGTGTCTTTTATCCTTTTACATATTGGTATTTTATCCATGTAGTAGTTCAGTTCCGTCTTTTAGTTTGCTCATATTCTGTAAATAAATTGCTTCGTGCATTCAGTTTGTTGCCTTTAATTGATTCTTTTTCTTTAGATAATTTAATTTCTGTAGATAGTTTATTCCCTGTAGATAGTTTGTTTCCTGTAGATGTTATGTTTCCTGTACATATTTTGTTTCCTTTAGATAGTCCGTGTCCTTGATATAGTTTGGTTCCTTTAGAATGTTTATTTCCTTTAGCTAGATCAGATTCCTTGTTTCCGTTGTCCCCATTAGTTTCCTTGTTTCCTTTAGTTAGTTTAAAATCCTTGGTTCTTGTGGTTAGATTAGTTTCCTTGTTTGTTTTAGTTAGTTTAAAGTCCTTAGTTCCTGTAGTTGGCTTAGTTTCCTTGTTTGTTTTAGTTAGTTTAAAGTCCTTAGTTCCCGTTGGTTTAAATTCTTTGTTTCCTTTGGTTGAGTTAAATTCCTTATTTTCTTTAGTTAAATTAGTTTCCCTTAGATTACATTCCATGATTCCTTTAGTTTGTTTATATCTCTTTCTTCCTGGTAAGTGTAGCTTGTAGTCTGTGTTTTCTATTTCCAGTTCTGTTATTTCCTTTAATAATTGTTTTTCATGTTTAATATCACCGACACGCGTATGCATTGACACAATGTTTGTTGATGTTGTTGTCTCTTCAGTTTCTACAACCCCAGTTATAATCCAGCCTAGCGAAGTGCATTGTGCAATAAACGATCCACTTGGATCTCGTGTGAATCCTTCCTGCAAGATTTTGCTATACACTTCGGCACCTAATAGTATGTTGATTTCATTAGGTGTATGATATTGTGGATCAGCTAATCTTACAAGATTTAATCCTGGCCATTTCGATAGATCCAGCTTTTTGTTGGGTAAGTTACCAGTAATTTCCTTTAGCACGTAAGCACGCACTGAAATTGTGATGTTAAAATCAAATATAGGTCGGATCTTTAATAAAGTTACTGATTTGCATATGTTTTCTTTACAGCCTAAACCTGATATTGGATTGTGCACTGGTATCTTTTTCAAACCTAGACGTTGAACTGTTGATTCTGTTACGAATGACGCCTGCGACCCTTGATCAACTAACGCTCTCAGATTGTAGCATAGTTGGTTGTTTGCTTCAACTGATACTAGGGCAGTTGCTAGTACGACCTGGTTGGGAGTGGCTGCAAAACACGACACAATTGGCTCTGAATTTGATGTATCACCCATATCCTCAGATGATCCTCTTCCAGCATTCTCGTGGGTGGAAGCAAGTGAACCAGTTGCGGAGTCCTGAGCATCCCTTGGATGCAGCAAAGAATGATGCTTACTATTGCAAATCCTGCACGATGCAACGCTTTTACAATACTTTGCTGAATGGTTATACCCTAGGCAGTTAAAACAAATTTTATTTTTTGCTACAAAATCACGCCGGTTACTTATGTTTTCAGATATAAATTTTTTACAATACATTAGTTTATGTTCTTCATTACAAAATTTACAATTGTTTTTTATTACATGAAATACCTTAGGTTTATTGACATAGTTAGAATTAGCATTTACATTTGGCCTATTTGTAGTAGATTTATGATCCAAAAATTCTAAAGCACGATAACGATTAGTTAAGAAATTTTTATATTGCACAAAAGTGGGTAACTCGTTGGATTCAGTATCCGCAGTAATATTTAATTCCCATTGTTTCCTCGTCTCTGCATCTAATTTTAAAGTAAGTATATGAATAACAATGATATCCCAACTAGAAACGTTTATACCTAAGTTTGTTAAAGCACTCAAACAATCAGTTGACGTGTCCAATAGTTCCTTTAAATCTTTAGCAGATTCAGAAGTTAGATTCCTTTGACTAAGTAAACGTTTAATGATACAATGTGATAGATACCTTTTATTATTGTATCGATTCTGTAGTAAGTCCCAACACCTATCATAATTCGAACTATCAATCCCAATATGCCTCACTAGCTGTTCCGCCTCCCCTGTTAAATATCCCTTTAAATAATGTAGCTTTTGAACGTTATCTAATGATTTATTATTATGCACAAGAGACGTGAACAGATCCCTAAAAGTAGGCCACTCTAGATATTTCCCTGAAAATGTAGGTATGACAATTTTAGGCAATTTTATTTGAGTATTGTTATATTCTTTAGACTGCGATGAACCTTCACCTGACTCACGTGCAAATGAGTCTAAACAAGCTTTCATATCTGACTTATACTCAATAGAAAGTTCCTGCACCGTGTCATAAACGTCATTTGTTACATATGTAGTTTTCTTTAAAATATCCCTTTTTGCTATTTGGACTAACTCTTTATGATTACTAGTAAATTCCTTTGACAATTCATCTAAATGCTCCAATCTACTTTCAACATAAAACAATGTCTTTTTCTCCTTGTTACACTTCTTATAATTTCTAAATGCCTTTAAAATCTGACCATAAATATCCTCTTGTTGTTCAATTAATTCCTCCATTTTGTTCTAAATATAAATTTAATAAATAGTTTTTTAATTTCAAATGTAGGTAGATTTATAAATTAATGTTTTAATGTTTTATGTTGCAAGATGAACACTAAATTTATATTAACACTTAATACAAAGTTTCAAAAAACAATTACAATTTTATAAGTTTAAATTCCATACAAATTATAGTCTTAATTTTCTAAGTTAATGTTCCATACAAGTTATTAACGAAATATTCTAAGTTAAAGTTACATACAAGTTTTACCAAAAATATTCTAAGTTGAAATTCAATACAAAGTTGGATGCAAAATTTTCTAAGTTGGTCTATACAATTTTTTTACAAAAATATTCTAAGTCGAACTTCCATACAAATTTGACTCAAATTATTCTAAGTGTTTGAACTTTAATTGACTCTGACAAAAATCGGGCATAGGTTCCCCGTACCAACAGGTTTATTGAAATTATTCTAAGTCTAAACTACTAACTAATTTTACTTCAAATTTTTATAAGTCCAAATTTACAATTAATATTCTAAGTTCTTAATGTTCATTAATTATGACACTTAAAGTCATTTAATTGAAATTAACTTTAATTTGACAAGATAAAAAGAGAAAGATATAACTCACAGTTTTTTGTCCCGCTCACTTCACCAATCACCACTCACTACACTCGATGACACCTTTGATGACGTAATTGATTACGCGCCTTGTTGTTGTCCCTTTCCTTCCTGCACCTCCTTATGACGTCACTCATCCGTGACGTCAGTGTGGACGCCTTGGCTGCTCCCGGCTCCCCTCTGCCGCTGCTCACTGATTACGTCAGAGATCGCCCCAAACTGCGATCCACAGCCTATAGGTACGGAAACGGTCCCCCCACTAGAGGCCGTTAGTTCAAAAAGATCCGGATCGAAGGACCATAAATGGACGACTCCCGGGTATTTTCAGGGTACAGTGGGGGTGAATAAAAAACCTTTACTCATGACCCGTATATTGGAGTCTTCATTCGATACAAACCTTTAGTATAATACATTAAACAGCTCAATTAAAACATTATCGCCTTACATTAGCGAACAGCGCCATCTAGTGATCGATCACATAAAACAATTTTCATTGAGGCGATGTGGCGCGTTTAACAACACTATTTTAGCAAATAAATAAATTAAACTGACATTTAATTATATGTAGATAAGACTTTGTACTTTATTTCATGCACAAAATGCACCCAAAATTAATAATGTCTAAAGCAATGTTCGTGATTAATGTATAGATAATTATATTATTAAGCTATGTAAAATAGAAATGCGTCATAATATTCAAGGAGTAATTTTAAGAATCCAGACAACATTGCTTTAGACGATTTCAAGTGTTCCAGAATTTTTTAACCGGCAGATGCCATCCACACGATACCAGCACCGAACCTCAGTCTTGCAGAAAAGCCTATCGTAGTCATCGACGCAGCACCAGACGGTTCAGATACCGCGAGACCACAAACCGAGGCGGTAAATTAATTATTGAAATTTATTTAATGTGATTACTTTTTAGATAACCAGGTAACAAATATACATACCCGGAAATTCGTCAGAATGTTTTCGGAAGAATAACTTACACGAGTCTTACTTTCCCTCTTCGTGAAGTAATTATCAATTTAGCACAAGTTATCCTCCAACTTATATGCTGTGTGCAATACTAAGATTTAATGAACGATACAATTTTTTAGCCAAAACCAATTTACGAAGTTACTGAAAAAGTACCAGAAGTTTATCAAATGGCTAAGGTGGAAGCTCCTACAGGATTTTCTAAATCAAATGTAAGTAAGAAATCGTCAAGTAAATTATAGATAAAATATTTTATGCTAACTATTTGTAATCTTTACAGTCGTTGACATCACAAGAACTAGAGACATTAATTAAATCTGCATCCGCATTCCAATTAACACCTGAATATAACTTACCAATTATAAATATACCTGAACAATATATTCCTGCGGTAAGTTTTTGTGTTAGTGAATTCGTAATAAACTTTATTACTTTTAATCAGAGAAATGATTGTATATTAAATCTTTACACACTTAAAAATCAGTCATCAGTTTGTAAATCATAACAATTATTTTTCAGGGATTCAAAACAAATCAAGAATATATACCAACAGCAACAGAACCTGTAGTTATTTCACACCAAGCAATAATCCAGCCAGATCCTGATTACTTCCAAACCGTTCACTCGCAGTTACATAACCTTCACAAGCTCTCTCCAATAGAATTTATACCATTCATCCCAGACGTTCCCACATCAAATCCTGCAGAAAATTCGCAACAAATAACCCAAAATCAACTTCTATTACTCACAAACGAAGAAGTGAAAACACAAGGAGTAGCACCTGGAGATGCAAAAACTATTGTACAAAGAGAAACCCAAGAAAGTTCTCTATTGTCTTTAATTCCTCAACCTTTTGAAACTACAACAGAGACGATAATCAGTTCAACAGATGCAAAAAATAATATTACAGAATCTATATCTACAGAACTCCAAGCAGCACCCACAACCACGAAATATGTAATAGAAAACATTACGGAGACATTACCGTCAAATGTGACACCCATTTACTATGCACAGGTCGGACAAAGTATAGGTAGTGTTATAGCGAATGGTCTTTATTCCGCACTCAATGATGTAAGAGCAGCAGCAGCCTTGGCTCAAGTCGAGAAACCTCAAGAATCCAGGAATGAAAAGCTAAAATTTGCGACAAATTCTACAACAACAATAAATCCAGATTTGCAAAATTATTTTGCTCAAAACAAAGATAAATTACAAAATAGTAGCGTTAATGAAATTAAGCATTTACTTGGCACTCCGTTTGCTAAAACAGCTGATTCGGTCAAAGTTGCATATACATTAGTCAGAGCAGAAGAAAATGATCCAAAAATGTCACAAGAAGGGACTGTTTACGCTGGACAAATTGTAGAAGCTAGCATAAGCGAAGACGCCGATTTTAACAAAGAAAAGGTTAATCTAATTCAAAGAAGAGCACCGATAAGATTAGTTGCAGTTTCTGAACAAAATAACATAGTCCCCGCAGCAACAAATATTGTTTTGCCCAAAGTGAATGTCGTAAAAGCTAAAATACCACCGAAAAGTAAATTGTTATTTGATGACAAAACTGGTGAACCTATCTTGAGGATATATGCAAGCTATTCAGACAATCCCACTCAAGTAAGTAAACAAATCTGTATTGTGGCGAGGTTTTTAAAGATAAATCAGCATGTTATAGCTTGGCATATTTGAGCCAATATCATTTAGTAAATACCTAATTATATAATTTTTCCAATGCAGATTAAAAGTTATTAGAGAATCTTAAATTACTAAAACCCATAATTTTAGTAACTTTAAGTAGAACTCAATTCATAATTTTAATAATATCAAAGGGTTAAAATAAAAATGCTTATATTTTCAGAAAGAAATCATAACATCAAAACTATCAAGTCTCAAACGAAGTACCGGTGGAATAAAAAAAGAATTCTATGAAGCATGGAATCCTGAAGATGCTAAATCTATTGAAAATATGAACATACCATCGATTGAAGCAACACAATTTGGTTTAAAGATAAAAGACCGGAGCGACGATTACATACCGCTTTTTGAGGATTATGAAGAATAAGTTGTAGTCGTAATTTCTACGTAATTTGTAGTTTCTGTAAATACATAAAATAGTATTGTACTGACATCTTAATCTAGATTACCGTTAAGAACTTCTAAAATCTTGTTTTATTTCCAAATATTAAAGTGATTTATAATCTTGAAAGAAATTATGGGTGGGTGAAGGAGTTATGTAATATTTTTATTTTTATCGAATGAGGGTGTAATCGGCAAAGCATGTTACACTTTAAAACAACTTTGAGGTTTTAGAAATAACAAGTGACAAAGAATTCATAAAAATATACTCGTACAACTTTGTTGCCCATTTTCTTAACATTTACGACTATAACACGTCCCCTTCATTCACATATGTTCTCCATTATTATCAGCTACAACTTACAAATAGTCCTGAAAATATATCATAATTATGTTGCTGTGCTTTACTAAATTTCCAAATTTTTGAAAATAATAATAATAGTTTGTATCAACCCGCAGGGGGGCTTTGTGGCGACACCTCGTACCTGACTCAAGGATAGGCAAGGCCCCCGTTGCCTTATGCCTTAACCAGCCGGCACGGAGTGGAGATCGCTAGACTCAAGATTCAGGGGTGGAAGTGATAAATAGCCTAATGTCGGAAGTAGCTTCGGTGAACCTGCAGCCCACCTCTCTACACCCCTTAGCCACTCACACCCATGTTGCCCCTGCCTTTTATGGCATTTTTAGGGGCCCATGCAGGGAGTGGCGAGTCGCCGTCTGCCCATTTTTCCATGTTCCCTGAACATTGCGACGGGCAGACGCCATAGTCCCCATATTCCCAGACCGCTAGTACCACTAACAGTTCACCCCAATAGCCCGGTACTTTTTGTCCTCATTTCCCACAATAGTCCTACACTGGCCGGGGCTTGTCCTTGGGTGCATTATTATATGGCGTAGACAGGGATAATCGCCGGTCAGTGTCACGCCACATATTTACATTAAATTTGTCAAGGGGCCTCTACGTGTTGGCCTCCCCATGGCCCCACGCAAGCCCTCCAAAAGCCGGGCCATTTTTATGGCCCGTGGTCTTGAAAGACATACATATATTGTGTATGTGTTGTGCAGATGATTTTAGACGACTATAATATCACAATTGTATAACTTAGTAACATACGAGCACATCTATCACTTGACAGCAAATTTAAATACATTTAAATATTCTAAAACCAGCTTACTTGATTCAGTTAGTGATTTTATTGTGTAGATAACAAAAAAATTAAATGTATTTAGTTTTTATCATATATTTAATTTAGATTAATTACTTTTATGTCACATACATAAGGGATATTCGGATGTAAGTTGTTAAGTTTCTGCATTTATTTGTTTTTTTTACTATTTATTGTTTTTTGTTAAATAAATCACAAATATAACATTTATAAATGTTTTACTACATTTTAACTTCTTTGGGTGCTGAATTTTATTTGACTTTTTATTTCTATGTTACGGCCACTTTTAAAATTAAATAATTAAAATTAGCAAGTTGGCAGTAGGCTACGTAATAAACATACTCATTAACACTGTCACATCCTGTCTGACATCTGTCTTCCGTGATCACGGTTTCTGAATAGTGGCCAAAAGTCGAACTAAAAAAATCAGATAAAATGCCGCGCTTAAAACCATTAAATGTCACTTTAATTATGTGTCCTAGTCGCGAAGACTTAAGAGACTTAATAAAAAACAATTTTTCAAAAATATACGATTGCTTGTAGTCAACCTGGCAAATGGTTCTATACTGATGGTAAGTGGTTACTGCCGTCCATAGGTGCAACATTTGAAGAGCTAGCGCTAATTCTAGATACGGTACGCGCAAAACTGGAATGCGCTCGGAGTGAAGTTAGCTCCTTGTTGGCGCAGCTTCAATCAATATTAACGTTTATTACGCCGGGTCCACACGCTTGCCACTTGCCACAAACTTCAAACCTGTACACATGTTTGGTCAAATTAAATGAGTCAAATGAACTTATCCTTCACACGCTTGCGAGCGCGCTTGTATACTTATGTGATTTTATTTGAGGGGCTAATAGCTATAATAACTAGATTACAATGTAGTTAAAGGAAAGCTTGATAAGCATCCGTAAATGGAAAAAAAACTGTAAAAACTAACAAATCAACGAAGAAACAATAAGAAAAAATTTACAGAGAGAGATCTAAAATTCTTGAACAGGTGAATTTGAATTACAGTAAAATCTAACAAAGTTTGCGATTAATGATCTTCTGCGTCGCTATGCTATTGGTGCGACTTCATCTGGATTAAAGTTAAAGGTAGAAGCCGTTTGACGCAGATGTGGCGATGGGTGTAATGCGTAATATAAGATGCAATATTGTAAGGTATGAATATCACCATGATTATGCGTTAACGGCGTTATTTTTTAACGCTTTAAATATAATGCATTCGACCACAAAGTTAATCTTTAACAGTAACGCAGATTTTTTTTAAATGGAAGTATTATAGGCTTGCGTTTGACCACTGTCTCACCTGATGTTGAGTGATGACGCAGTCGAGGACGGAGCACGCTTACCTAGAAGATACCTATTCACTCGTGATTTGAACACTTCAAGATTGTATTTGTCAGAAAAACAGACAGAAGCAGATGATGCATATTAGAAAATAGGTCTTACAATTAGTCGAAGTCATTCATCAATATATTAATACGTGAAGCAAACTTTCTACACCTTTTTACGAAAATTGCGCGGACGGATGAGTTCGAAATTTCGCAAGGAGTCTATTTTTTTAAATTATGTATAAAAAATATGTTTCAATAAAAAAAAACATTGCACATACTACCAGGTATTCGACACATACACGCATATATAACTCTTTTGTTTATTGTTAAAGTCAAATTAACCGTGTAGCCTTGGCGAAATCTATAATTATTTAAGTATAGTCTTTGACAACAAACTATGATAATGTTCAAACTTATAAGTTAAATTAATTATGGTCGAATTTCGACCACTGGGCGACCACATAAATTGCAGATAATCGAGAATAACGAACGTCGAAATTATGCAATAATTAGGTTGATATGTTGATATGGTTCTTGGCAATAACGTAATTAAAAAAAGACAAACTAGAATCACTATCTTTAATATAAGCAACAGTTGTTAAAGTCCCAAAGAACACTTTCATTACAAATATAGAAAATAATTTAATAACTATTACTTATTCAATTCTTACTGACAAATACTAGACAGCTCTAGAAACATTGTTCATTCATTACATATATTAAATTTTCTTTAAAAAGAATTATTGTGAATTTCTTTATAATAAAAGCACAGCATACAAAATGTATAAACTGCATTCCAATTGGTATATTCTAAAACGTAAACAAATTATATTTTGTCTATGTATAAAAATATAAACATAAACTTTTCAATTCGAGGGGTGAAAGGCTAATTGTTTTAAGCGACATTTTGTGTGATACTCAACACGATGGATTTTTCATCCTAATATCTCAACTTAAAGAAATATAAAGAACCTGATCTCTAGTTTCAGTCTACAGATGTTCTTTTTTTTAAAATATGGGACATAGTTCGTTAGTGATGTGTTTTTCTGGGTCATTAGAATCTTTAAACTTTTCTCCCGACAATTTATAAAAGTGTCGTTTAAAACAAATAGCCTTTCACCCATCGAATTTATTAGATATATTTCACAATATTCGAATCACATTCATTGATATTTTAACAGGAAAACTTATGTTCTGATTGAAATTATTAATAGAAATTGTAAAGCATTAATTCTTTTCAATCAAGGCTTGTTTGTGGGTTCGTGTCGAAATCTCAACTATGAAATGTGACTTTCCAGAAGCCACCTAAACTCTAAAATCCAAAGTCAAAAATCCCACATTTTGGTTAATACTATACTTTACTAAGTGATAAATTACAAATAATACTGTCTTAGCTTACAGGGATTTGTTTACAGGCCGTAAAAGCATACATTCAATGTTTACGTTTTAGATCAATTCCATTGACTTTGTATTATTATGCAGTAAAACTCGGACAAATCACAAAATAAACTTTTACTATTTCAGCACGTAATAGTTAATAAATACTATTAAGCTAATATACCTGACAAGTTTTTTGTTTACGAAACAAGATTTTATACAAGTCTGGATAAAATTAAATATATCAATATTATTGCCAATATATATTTAGATGTAAATATTGACAATAATATTTACATATACAGATCCTAAATGACAAAAAAATATTGAAGTTAGTTTAGTTATGAAAAATTCAACAATCTTTCGTATCAATATAAAATTTTACACTCAATACAGTTACATCAAATTGAAATATTGCAACGCTTTTTAAGACAAAAATATAAGACAATAATTTCGATCAGCTACAGTGCTCGCAAAACTTAAATGTGGTTCGAGTGAAGTTAGCTCTATGAGTTTGTCACCAGTGAATTGTCAACGTTTATTACAGTATGTAGTGCGAAAGAGATGGCATGTGAATCCGGATAGCGGCCGAAAGAGAGAGCAACACTCTCTTATCAGCTCTGTAAGTCCGTGTATACCACCTCGTGAACCTGATAACTGAGTAGTGCGCAATGACCTGTGCCAACTTCAAGGGCGCATTTATATTTTACGCGTACAGTAGGATCTCGATAATCCGAACAGATAAAAAACCAAGGCTCTTAACGAATTATAAAGGCATCCGGATTGTGGTCTGCAATATTGTACGTATAATAATAATCGGCAGACAAACACACACATTGTATATCCTCAAATTAAGCAAGTTACTTTTGTGTTATGGGTACAACGGACCACTCTGGGGCCGATCCCAGACACCCAGACCATGGTAAATAACGGAGGAAATATGTTTTCTGAAATTTACTATACCGGGAATCGAACCCGGAACATCTGGGTTGCAGTGAGGTAGGCCGTCAAAGGCTTAGCCCGCTTACCCACGGAAGCAGTCATAATAAAACACATATTTGTCTTCGTAACGGATAGCTACAGTATTTATTACTTCCTTAACTGTTTTCATAATAATCGGCAGGCAAGCACACATATTACGTTATTTATATATTACATAATTTCGATGTAATCGTGCATTTTTCAAAACACAGTAATTCGTATGATTCTTAATGAGTAAAACTTAAATGCCACTCTGAAGTTCATACAAGTCGTTGCCCAGAACACGATTATAGGGTCAACGAACACGCGAGTGTTGCGTTTTCGCTCGTTCGCTATCCGAGCTAACTTCTTACGAAGTGCATTTATATTTTGCGCGTACTGTACTATACGTATAAAAATCAACATATTCAGAAACAACAATATAAAATAAAATTATACCAATTAGTTATTTACCAGGTAAACTGGCTAAAGGTGGTATTAATTACGTTGCCATCATCTTATTTTTAACATACACGTCAATTTTTTTTTACTCAAACCACATAAATATAACAAATATATTTATTAACATATTTCAGATAGGAGATAAATAACTAGGAAAAAAATAATATTAAAAAAAAACAAGTACCTTTCGTTTTAGTGGATGGGTTATTTAATTATTATGAATGCACTAGGATTTAGCGTCAAGTTTTTCGAGTTGGTCCATAAACCAGGGTCGGCCTGTGCTGCGTCTCGTCAAGATATCGCATCCAGTCTCCGTCACTAAGAGAGTCTGTTCAAACTGAAATTAATAAATAAACATCCCTATTAATATTATAAATGCGAAAGTAACTCTGTCTGTCTGTCTGTCTGTCTGTTCCATTTTCACGTAAAAACTACTGGACCGATTTGGCTGAAACTCAGTATATATATATTTTCGATACCGAGGATGAACATAGGATACTTTTTATCCCGAAAAATGGGATAGTTTCCGGGATAAAATGATATTTGTCTGTTTGTTTGTTATGCTTTTACGGAAAAACTACTGGACCGATTTGGCTGAAATTCGGTACGTATGTAAATTAAATACTGAGGATGGACAAGGGATAATTTTCATTTTGGCCTTTTTGGTAATTTTGGCCTATTTGGTCATTTTGGCCTTTTTGGTCATTTTGGCCTATTTGGTAATTTTTTCTTTTTGGTCATTTTGGCCTATTCGGTCATTTTGGCCTTTTTGGTCATTTTGGCCTTTTTGGTCATTTTGGCCATTTTGGCCATTATGGTTGTTTTTGCCTACTCCGTCATTTTGGCCATGTCGGTCACTGTGGTCTTTTGGTCATTTAGACCATTTTGGCCTTTTTGGTCAAGTTTTGTAATTTATTTTGTTGACAGATAGACGGGGGATGGTATAATTAGCGATATAAAATGAAGTGAATCTTCCGTGGGCAAATACATAAAAATGTAATATAATATAACCTTTAGCACTTGCTCTATAAACAAGAGACACGCACTAGAGGTTAACCCGTGGCGCAGCCGCGGGGTAAACTCTAGTTATTAAATAAATATCAGTTTTATACTCATGGAAAACATACTCTTGTGCTAGTAGAAACATATTTACACAAATATTATAAAGAGGAAAGATATGAATTTTTATGTTTGTAAAAAAAAACTCAAAACTACAAAACCAATTACATAAAATGTTTATGTAATTGGTTTTATAGTATGGAGCTCACTAATGTGGTATCGTTTCAGTCTGGCTAGTATCAGTGAGTTAATTGGTCTATTTTTGTAAAATTTTTAAGTATGTACTTGTGCATTTCATACATTTTCATGAACCACCGTGCTTTAAGTATAGTATGCAATACTGTATTCTGAAAACATTACAATAGGAAAGAATATCGAAAATTCCTAAAGACCAATTAATACTAATGAGACTTATTAAGGTGAACTGTGCTAGAATGTGATACTCGTTTGGATGACAAGTGTTGGAGTCGCCTGGTAGAAACCTATATTGCATTATAGAACAGAGTTTTTGAATGTGATTTTTTTTGGCAATTATTTTTATTTTTTATTTATTTACCACAGACCACAACAAGAATAAGCACAAGAGTAGTATAAGAGTAGTAAGAGTAGAGTAGTAAGCATATAGTACATACCTGTGCAGATCGAGACCCATCAGCAGTGACAGCGGTCCAATGATCGGGCCACTGCTCGTCCCGCCACCCACCCTCGTTGATCATCGGCTCGATCGTGAAGCAATGGCCTGGCTTCATCACACCAACTGCTTTGTTCTCTGAAAAGTAATATAATAAATAGTTGCTTCCTGTATTATAATTCGTAAACAGAGAACACGTTTCCACCTGAGACAATCACGGCACACAACTTTAATATAATAATCGGCAGACAAACAAACCGGCTAGTTACGTGAGGAACAAATGTCTAGCCATGCCGCCTCCGCCAGGTCCCGGTCGAAGGGGTAGGCCCAAGAAATGCTGGCTTGAAGTTGTGAGGCATGACATGCGTACCAACGGTTTCAACATAAGGGATGCCGAAGATCGCGCGAAGTGGAAAGAAAAAGTAGGAAAGCGGACCCTGGGCGTCGAAGTGATCGCTCCGAACGCAACCGGGATTTAACGCTCGGATGATGATGATGATGATGATGAATCGGCAGACAAACACACATACTGTATATCCCCAAATTAAGCAGGTTACGCTTGAGTTATGGGTAATATACATCGGACCACTCTGGGGCAGATCCCAGACCATTGTAAATAATGGAGTAGATACGTTTCCGAAATTTACTATACCGGGAATCGAATCCGGAACCTCTGGGTTGCAGTAAGGAAGGCCGCCAAAGGGTTAGCCCGCTCAACCACAGAGGCCGTTGTTATTACTCTCTCTACCTATTTTATTTATGTCAAACTTTTATATTGTTACGACCGACAAAGACCAATTCACACCTGCAGTATATTACCTTTTCGGCATTTGGACTGCTTTTGTTTGCTTTGTGTTTAAAATTTGTAATCATAAAAACTGGCCATTGTGTATTGTAATGTTTATCTTGTTTTGTTTGTCTTTAGCCAGGTGATTCTAAGAAATTATTGTTATGCAGTCGAGTATTGTGTCGAGACATATTGTATGTATAGTTTAGTATAAAACAATGCCCGAACGGAGGGGTGAGGCAGTCAAAGCGATTGCACAAGCAAGGCAAGACATGTATACATTTAGTGACGGACTTTGGGCGTGTTATTGAATCGAAAATTACGTTTGCGCTGGTTGTGTTCAATTATATTTGTACCTGTGTTATATGTGTTTGTATAGTTCACACATTTCGAGTCCCGTAATTCGTAATAATATTACAAAAATAGCGGGTCCGCGGCATATGTCCAGCTAGAAAAATCTAGGTCCTGATTACAGCACCATCTACCGCCTTTAATTGTGAATCGATGAACCCTTTCACAAATCCACTTCAACATATACATTTTTTTTAACATATATTGGCTCAATTCAGCAACATACAGAAACACACAGTAATATACAGAACATTGTACAAACAGAACAATTATAATTGTATATAAAACAAGAAGACAACTCGCTGTACCAGTGAAATTCAGTTTGGGATACAATCCCCTGCTGACAATAAAATGTAATAGCAGGCACAAAAAAAGCAAATACAGTACATCTTTTTGTCTATCCCATTAAACCAACTGTTTATCTCGCGATAAAAAATACCCTATGGATTGACCTAGGATCTAAGCTATCTGTGTGTTGAGTTTAATTTAAAACTGTTCATAAGTTCTCATGTGATGCGCTAGCAGAGGCAGCAGAGACAGAAATCTAAAAATCTCATTTTCAGTATTTAACAATATCAGCCCATAAATGTCCCGCTGCTGGGCTCGGACCTCCCATCTAAGGAAATGGATAGTATATCCGTCATGCTTGTACAAGGCGGCTTTGCAGGTTTGACACTTTGGTTATCTCAACGTGCAGGTTGCATCACAATGTTTTCCTTCACCATTAATATTAGCACATGGTAATTGTAATATGCACATTAGGTCAGAAAATTCCCTCAGCGGTGCGTTCCAGCCAGGATCGAACCCATGCCCTTTGTGTTTGGGACATGTGCATTAACCTTTAAGCTACCTCGACTTTGTATCACTATTTGCTGATCAAAATTATTTCCTTTTTAATCATTTTTAAATATACAAGTTCAGAATTGGTCATATGGTATATGGTGGTCATATAATATACTGGTCTATGCGAGAAATTATGAAAAATTCAGACCTAAATATAACACATAAAAGAACAGTTTTTAATCTCCGTCTACTTCCAATTTTGTTTGGAAGATGCAGACGAACAGACCCTCTGTTTTTCCTGCCTACCCCGCAAGGGACCTGGAGTGAAGTTATGTATGTATGTGTGTATGTACTTCCAATTTTAACATATGGTTGTCAGACTTGGCCACTCACAGAAAAAGAACTTAGTAAAGTTAAAGTTAGTTTGATGTGTAAAGAACAGCATCGAAAGAAGTGTCTATTACAGTCAAGTTGAAAGACAAAATTAACTTATCAACAATCAATCAATTTATCAAGTTCAAAAAACGCATCAAGATTAATGAAGCAATTGAAATGGGACTGGGCCGGACACATAATGAGAGATAATAAAAACAAATAGACACGAAAAATAATTGAGTGGTATCCGAGAGATGGTAAAAGGCGAAGAGGAAGACAATACAAGAGGTGGAAGAACGATCTTAAACGAACAGCAGGAACAGTTTGGTCCAGAATTTGCAACGACAAGGATAAATGGGCAGCAAGCAGCTTGAGGGAGGTCTTTGTCGAAAGACAAGCTGAGAGGAAGACAAAACTAGATACGAATTAGCATATTAGGTTTTCTTATTTGTTTTTTTTTCAGCAATAAAGGCTATTTTATT
This sequence comes from Dendrolimus punctatus, assembly GCA_012273795.1. Classification (NCBI taxonomy): domain Eukaryota; kingdom Metazoa; phylum Arthropoda; class Insecta; order Lepidoptera; family Lasiocampidae; genus Dendrolimus; species Dendrolimus punctatus. The sequence continues at coordinate 5,610,653 of CM022530.1, read as the reverse complement.
GCTGTATTTAATTTTATTAAATATAGAAGTGAAAATAAGACTTACTAGCATAATGTGGTACATTTGGTGCAGTATGAAACAGCCTATGTATACCATGACCGCAATATGATCGTACCACACTAAAACCATTTGCTTGAGCGTGTTTCTGTATCACATTCCCAATCTCACGGTATTTTTCACCTGGTTTTACTATATCTATGGCTTTCTGTAAACACTCATATGTGACTTGTACTAATTTACGACTTGTCTCTGGTACATTGCCCACAAAGAATGACTCATTGAGATCTCCATGGAATCCTCTGTGGTAGACTGTTACGTCAACATTACAAATGTCACCATCCTGTAACATAACATAATGGAGGAATCAATGCAAACACTTTATTGTTTACTAAAAATATAAACTATGTTATATTCTCATAAGTTTTTGTGACTTGTGTACATAATAAAAGTATGTTTTAATGGTTTTAAGTCTGGTAATTTATTTGATTTTGGTTACAAAGTCGTTTTATTAAAACTATGTTCTTAAAATCTAAGTATAACAAAAGTTGAATAAAGGGCAGCCTTATATAAGGCGATCTCTTCTCTCTTCTAGGCAAACCGCTACACTTGGAAAATATTAAAACATGACATGGGTGGTGTAGACAATAAATAATATTATGAGACAATTGGAACAAAAATAATACACTCTATACTACACAGCACATAAAACATATAATAGCACATATAGACTAAGTACCAATATTAGACCAGAGAGCGACCATGTGTTTGAAAGATAATATTGAGGGCTTCATAACAAATGGGCGTACAGACAATCTATGTATATATATATATATATATATATATATATATATATATATATATATGTCGCAGAACGGCCTCGTTCTCACGACATCTCCTTTAATTATTGCAGGTTTAGTGGGCGTCATCAGGATAAAATGCGAGCATAAAACCTAACGGCCACAGTTTATACACTTTTAATTTAGATTCTATCAACATTTTGACATAGTTAAGACCGAGCAGCGGATTCAGGGCACTGTTCATACTTCTAACTTAAAACACTTTCTTTAAAATACTCCATGGTACAACTCGACCTATTGCCATCAACCAAATGTGCCACAAAAACTTCTCAGTCTACCCAAGTAGATACTACTCAAAGTATAGAGGGCGTCTGACCCCGCTCCGCCATATGCTCTGCTCTGATTGGTTGTTTATTAAATTACAATATTCATAACTTTTATTCGTTTAGAACGATCTTTAAATTATAGAAACATTTAACAAATCAAATTAAATTAAATTAAGAATTTGAGAAGTAATTAAAATGTAAACAAATGACATTGTGCGTTATACATCCAGTCAACAAAACATCCAATAATTATAGCTTCCCTCCGACATATATATATATATATATATATATATACTAGGTATATATTGATATGTGTATGTAAGTTTATGTATGTATTTCAATCTGTTTGTAGTTCATAATGTAACATTTATTTTCAATAAGTACTTTTATGTAATAACTTTCATGTACACAACCCTGTCTCTTGTCTTGCCATTTTCGCTAGACCCATAGGTTTGCTGGAAGAAAACTCTTTTTAGGGTTAAGCTCACCTTTATACATCACCATTATTTTATAGTTTTATTTGTAACTATTTTGTGTACAATAAACAATACAAGACAAAAGTGCAGTTTTACACAAGGGACAAAATTGTGAATAAAACAAAACTAGTTTATTACATAAGGCTAAAATTTGGAATACCCTTCTATTTAGGTACACTAGCATACTGGTAAGACTGTCTACATTATAATATGCATAGATTTTAGTCAACAATAAAAAATGGCATTTTTACATATACACCCATTTGTTATGAAGCCCTTGTTATATATATATACTTATTTAGCTTGTCTGATGTCGAGTGGCAGTCAGTTCACAAACAACCAGTGAAAGTGTGAGAGAGTTATCAACATAAGAAGAACTTGAAGAAGCGTGTACAAGTGTCATTAAGGAGATTATTACTAGAGTGTAAAAACACATTAGAAAAATGTAGGAAGTCAAAATGTTCCTTTATATTCTTACCTCCAAAGGGCGTAAGTCAGGTATCCCATGGCAGATAACCTCATTGACTGAAGTACAACAGCTGTTTGGGAAGTTGTGATAATTCAATGGGCTAGGGTAGCATTCCCTTTCAATACAAGCTTCATGGACAACACGATCTATTTCCTCTGTGGTCACACCAACATCACATACTCTGAAATAGAGATATTAATTACACATAAAAACTACTGCTTTTTTCATATATGATGTATCTTAAAGATGAAGCATTGCAGGTTTAGGATTAATGAGGGACAGGGACACATGGAAAAAGCTGGAAGAGGCCTATGTATCTGAGATACATTAATCTTTAAAAATTAAATACTTATGAAACTTAATTGTAAATATTTATTATTAGTGATAAAGGTATCTTGCTCACACACTTCTAGCACATATATGTACACTGTGACAGCACCCATTACACTTACACAGTGTACATGTTCTTGGTGTACTATGAGATAGTGATATTAGTATTGGGTATAAGACGATAAATACACATAGATCAATTTAAAAACAATTAGTTGCTAGGGTTTGTAATTGAACAGCTAAATTCATCACTTACTTGGCAGCTTCATCTAAAACTTCTCTACCTAAACGGCAAGCAACCCTCATGCCCTCAATCTCTTCATCATCAAGCACTTTAATCTGCCCAGAACCTTTAGCTGCATTCTCCGAAGCTGGGAATCCAGTCGGATGATCAGCATAATCTGGTCTGTCAATGTGAGAAGGAACCGTGCGCTTTGGTCCAGCAGGAAATGGCCTCAATTTCCCAGAGAAGCTATACGACGGCCATGGATTAAACTCCACATTAGAGCCATCAGTGCTTTCACCTTCTGAAATGATTATTGACACGTTATTGAGACAAAATGACATTGAAAACTATTAATATAATGGTCTTATTTAAGAAGTTCATTATGACTATCACGTCATGCTACATAATTGACAAGTTTTTATAAGTATTGACTGATTGTTTGCATACGACAAAGTAATTGTTAGGATATAAACATTAATGAAATATAATAAAACACAATCAGGATAATATGTAGAGGATAAATACGTAACCTCAAAATAACCTAAAAACTTCACTTACTGGCTAAAGAGTGAATAATTTTGTGCGTTTTCCATGATTTCTTAAAACAGTCTTGATTGCAGAAAAACGAACCCTGTATACCAAGTTTAATACACGTAGGACATTGCAATTGAGCGATTGATTTGCAACCGGGGGTTTCGCACATTCCAATCGCTGCCATTTTTAGTTGTCACTACTAGTGATGCAGTAAGCTCAACAAATTACTATACATAACGTAGCGAGTTTTAAAAATCAATCAGATGATCAATCGAATGAGATACTAAATCTTAAGAAGTTTCTAATAATAATAACAAAACAATTATAAGCTCTCAAACATCCAATCAAATTTATATGATATTTTACCAGGAGATTTCCATCACCCTGTCAACTTAAATTTCGTTATATTTAAGTTATTCGATTAGTTTTTCGAATTATCGGTTTATTATTTCGATATATCACTGGCAAAAGTGGCAAATAAAAATCTGTTAATATATATAAATAACATTTATTTATACGGCAGGTAGTTAGTTTGAATCTATTTTATGTTGTGTTGTCCCCAAGTTCACGAAAATCACAATTTGTAATTTTTTGTCTATGATAACGGAATATGGACACAGAGGAAGAAAGATGATATTGTATTTATATGTAATTTTATTGTTAAACGTTTCCCTAAAGAGTTTCTTTCCCAATTGCGATAAATAACGTGGCCAAGTTCCAGTCCCTCCTTTAAAGCAGCGCATTGGGAGCACCACTGGTATTGCTAATGTATACAGGTAACGGTAAGCACTTTCCATCACAGTTGGGCCGTCAGCCTATCTGCTGTTCTTCAGCAATTAAAAAAGAAGCAGTTAACTATTGATTGATTGATTTATGAAGAGATTTGCGACAAAGAAGATGCAACATTCATACGCATGTAATACAAAGGAATACCTACAACAGTTAAATAGACTAGAAAATTCAATGGTTTGATTAATCGATTGCAGTCTACTGAACTATTATATCGAATAACAAAAAAATAGAATAAATTATTCATATCATATAGGTATGCACCACTTTCTTGGAACTGTCAAATTAAACGTCAAAGTACGCTTATACCAACAACAATGAAATTAAACTACCAACTTTTAAGTACGAACAAATGCGTTCCCAAATTATAAAAAACGATAACAAAAAATATATTTTTGCGAGAAGTTGATAATAAGCAGGTAAAGTATTGTAATCCAAATATAATAACATTGTCATAAGATTTAATAAAATTCAACATTAAATCGTCCTTATAGTCATTTAGTTAAACATCTATGGTCTTACTTATAAAAATCTCGTTAAGAAAGGTTTAGCCATCCTTTAAATAAGAGATTCTTAAGCTCCTAATTAATGAATATCTTTTTTTCACTTATAAACGTGTATTACCTGTTGCTTACCGCAGAAGAGCACAGACAAACGAAATTTGAATGATTGACGTAGCGTTGTATCCAAAATATTCGACTAAAGACCGGAAAAGAGCGAAATTCTTGTCAGTACTACGTTTTTTAGTCTGTATTCAGTGACTTTGTTGACACTAACAACTGACAGTGACAGCTGAGTTGTTTATGTTTGTCGTGTGTAAATAGAAAATAATAGAAATTGATAAAATAATCTTTAAATACATCACAGCGGAACGCCATGTGAAAAGAATACAAAAAAACTTGAGCGAACAGCAAGTGTAAGCGTTATAGGACATAGCATACCTAGCATCCTCCATCCTCCAGCACAATATGTAAAATAACTATTAATCCTTATTTTTCTTTGAATACTCTACTAACAAATGCCTAATGAACGCTAACATAATATTTTATGCTTTTATAGCAAATTTTCGATATGCTGGTACTTGAGTGTGCGGATATTATTGAAAAAGAAACGTGCACAAACGCGGAAGTCGCCAAAAAGCTCGCTTGGCTAATATGAAAAACAAGGCTAACAATCTGAGTTGGCATTTAAAAGAGCGAGAACAATGACTTGTGGAGGAGATTTTCCGCCTAGGTAGCCGGCCTGTTGAAGTTCAGATTTTGATGGAGACCATATCCCATGAGTTTACTGTGGATTCCAACAATTTTGACAGTGATATTATTCATATTAAATAGGTAACTACAAGTTTTTATTTAGTACATTCAACAACAAAGAGTCACTGTCTCTATGATATATATTTTCGTATTGCTTTCGTTTTTATTCCCCACAAAGCCGTAGTAGATTAATGGATAGTACATAGGGGGATACATGGCCATATGGGCCATTTAAATAAAAAGATTAGTACATGTGTCCTAAACGCAAAGTGCTCAGGTTCGAATTCTGATTGGAAAACATACATCACTCAGGTGAATAACAATGGAGGAAAACATTGAGATGAATCCTGCAGGTCGGTATAACCGATGTGTTAAACCCACCAATCGGCCTTGGAAAAGCATATTGCGTATACTGTCAGTCCCTTCCCTTACTGAATGCGACATTCAAGTCCAATATTGGTATGTTTATAGGTTGTTATTATTATAGCTTTTGTTTTCACAGACATACGGGAGACTACTGCAAGGAAAGCCATAAACAAGCATTTTTTGTGTTGGCCAAAGCAGCATAGGAAGAAGGAATGAAGTGTAAAAGAGAAGCCCTTGACTGCACGATGAGGTGTGATAAGAGTTGCATGAAAAGTGATTGAAAATAATGTATCTGGAAGAAGACTGGCTATCAAAAATAATAAAAAATACATAATTGTGTATAATTTTTTATTAAAATTATGCATTTAAATTTTTTGAGGTGTTTTAATTGTTTAAAAATGTTCCTTTTTATTTGTTCTACATGGTCATCAATAATATTAATAATCTAAGCTGCAAGTAATGGCAGTCCTCAGATATTGGGGTCGCCATGAGATTGGTAATTTACTTAGGTTTAGTGGTTTCTGTAGAATTAATATTGTAATAGACTGCACTCAATAACATTAAGGAAGGTCAGTGATAATGTTGATCAGTATCATGTCATAGAAAGGGCTATTCTTTATCTTCTCCATTATAGCTAAATAAGAATGATAAAATTAAATCATTATTAAAATCTTTATACAGGCACTTCAGGTTGAAGATTTTCTCTATCTGAAAACAAACAAAAAATCAGTAATAAGGCAAATATTAATAAGATATAGGGCTAGAAGTAACTATTAGTCAGATATAGGAACTGGCCAAAGGTCATATTTTATTATTATATGAAAAAATATTATTAAATTAATATGAATATGCACCTTGTTCTTCATTCAGCTCGATCACTAAATTGTGCAATACTGTACAAACAATAATAGTTGCCTGTATTGAGGTGTATGAGCCTATCATGGCTTCTAATAATATTCGGAACCATTGTTTCCATACACCAAAACATCTTTGAATAACATTACAAGTTTGGATATGACAGTGATTGTAACACTGCTTTTCTGCAGTGTGGGGCCTCAGCAGTGGTGTTAGAAGGTGAGAAGTCCTTGCATAACCACTATCACCAATTAGCCGTTCAACAAACTCATTTTCTTCAAATTTCCTCTTGACTGAGCTTTCTCAGTATATCCTTGCATCATGTGTGCTGCCTCTACAATGACCACAATGTCACAATTTTCGCAAAAATCTGCGTTTCAAACGAACAAACAAACGAACGTTTGAATAAGATTGCATTGACTTCTTCTGTTAAATTTGATGGCATTTTTATGTACCGCCAACTTTTCGAAGCGAACGCGATTGCTACCTTACTCCGTATGTTCACCTCAGGTATCCACTTGCAGATCAGCTCTTATTTCTATTACTTTACACATATTCGTCTTACTGAATCTGTATCATAGCCTGAACTCATCATCTGTTAAATTATGCAACAGATTGAAACGAGCTCTGTATGTCTTTCTCCGTCTTCTTGTCGCAGCAAAAGTATGCAGCTCCTCGATATCATGTATAAAATCGTAGAGATTGACGAATTCCATGTTTTATACCAAGAAACAAGAAAACAACAGCACACACCAGTATTAACTGTAATACATACTAAACACAGCTTGTCGGGTTAGAACTTTTGAGGTCTTCAAGTAGAAGTAAAACAAAGTTGTGTGTTTGAATTGCAGTTCAGGAATGCATGATGTAGGCTCGCTCCGCGCTTACTAAAGTACTACAAAAATGCAGACGCTTAGCAGCTAACGGAGCGAGCTATGTCCCCGCGGTAGGCGGGGCGTGGTCGCACGGGCTTTACGGGGGTGACGTCAGTGGAGTGATTCTGTCCGCAACAGTTTGTGAGCGGCCGCCGTGGCGATCGGACGTCTGCGGCTACAGGGCTCCCCCTCAAGCGAAGCGTACCGGTGGTTTGACTCGACGTCCACTGCGGGTGTGAAAATTTTCGTTGCCAACTGCCTTTTTCAAGGCGTCCGTATGGTCGTCACACACTGCCTTTTTCAAGGCAACCATGTTTCCGCAACGATCTTTACTGCCAACTGCCTTTTTTAAGGCATCCTTCTGGTTTCCAACTGCAGGGTGAGTTGTCGTAGTGCACAGCTTCAGGACGTAGGCGGGCTTCAGACGGTCGATAGAGACGTTGGTTTCTCTTCCAGGCAGCTTAATTTTGAAGAATTTATCATTTCGTTCCAGGATTGGGTAGGGTCCTTCGTAGGGAGGCTGAAGTGGTTTCTTCACGGCGTCGACTCTGACGAATACGTTTTCACATGTTGCTAGGTCGTGATGTACAAATGTCTTCAGATTATTCTCGTGTGTAGTGTCTGTGGTTGGAGTTAGGCTTCTGATAGTTGCTTGAAGTTTATGAACGAAATCTTCGTGTAGTGGTATACTTTGTGGTTGGGTAGGCGTTATGAAGGTTCCGGGAACACGTAGGGCTGTGCCAAAAGTTAACTGCGCGGCGCTCGTTTTTGTGTCTTCACGCACAGCGTTTCGTAGGCCGAGTAGCACCGTTGCCAGTTCGTCCGTCCATTTTCCGCCGTTTTGCAAACGGGCGGTTAGTGCTGTTTTAAGCGTGCGGTGCCATCGTTCAACTATCCCGTTGCTTTGTGGGTGATAAGCGGTCGTTCTGGTTTTCTCTATTCCTAGTAGTCTAGTTAATGATTGAAATAGCTGGCTCTCAAATTGTCGACCCTGGTCCGAGGTAATAGTTGTAGGGCAACCAAAACGAGCTATCCATTGGTCGTAAACCGTCTTGGCAACTTGTTCCGCTGTTATCTCACTGAGTGGTATTGCTTCGGGCCAACGAGTCGCGCGGTCGATCATCGTGAGTAGGTATCTGTGTCCTTGCGCTGTTGTAGTAAGCGGTCCAACTATATCTATGTGTAGATGTTGAAAGCGTTCGGTTGGCGGGAACGATGCGGGTTCGCTGTGTGTGTGTCGTTGTATTTTGGCGCGCTGGCACGGTACGCATGTTTTTGCCCATGTTCCGATATCGGTGTTCATAGATGGCCAAAAGTATTGCTGTTGTATCATCTTGCGTGTAGTTCGTATTCCAGGGTGACTAATATTATGCAGCGCGTTGAATGCTATGCGACGATAGTCATCAGGTAGATAAGGACGGATGTATGCTGTTGATGTTTCGCAGTATATTGGTTTTGTCGAGCCGGGAATTACGATCTTTTTGATTTTTACGTTGGACGATTGGCTGTTGCAGATCTGGGGTAGGCAGGTGTCCTTTTCTTGTGCGCTAGCGAGTTCTTCAAAATTAATTAATGTAGGTACGTCGATTGTTTCAATGCGTGATAGTGCGTCGGCTACGGGGTTGTTTTTGCCGCTTACGTGTCTTATGTCAGTTGTGAACTCGCTAATGAAAAGTAGCTGGCGGGCGCGTCGTTGGGTCTCGCTGTCGGATGGCGGTTTGTGAATGGCATATGTGAGTGGTTTGTGATCTGTGTAGATGATGAGTGTTCGTCCTTCGAATAGCTTCCTGAAGTGTTTAACGGCCATGTAGATTGAAAGTAGTTCGCGATCGAAAGTGCTGTATCGTTGTTGGGCGTCGGATAGTTTCTTCGAAAAATACCCTAGCGGTGTCCACTTGCCGTTAGTGCTCTGTTGAAGGACGGCGCCGGCACATGTATTGGATGCATCGCACATGAGCGTCATTGGTTCTGACATTGATGGTGATGGGTGAGCGAGTAAGGCTGCGGTCTGTATGCTGGCCTTACACGCTTCAAATGCTTCTTCGGCCTCTTTTGTCCACTCGATCTTCGTTTTGTCCCGCTTTTTGCAGTTATGTAGGTAAGTGTTGAGTGGTATTTGGAGTTCTGCGGCCTTCGGTATGGAGTCACGGTAAAAGTTAATCATACCGAGGAATCGACGGAGCTCTTCGATGTTTGCTGGCCGGGGGTAGTCAGTAATGGCTTGAACTTTTTCTTGTGGTGGTTTTATACCTTCGGTTGACACGTCATATCCCAGGAATGTCAAATTTTTCTTTCCAAATACGCATTTTGATGGATTGATGGTTATACCATAGGCGTCAAGTCTTTGTAGGACTGTTTTCAAATGGTGTTCATGTTGTTCTTCATTTTCTGATCCAATGATGACGTCATCGATGAACGGGAATGCAAAATCGAGTCCATAGAGAACTTGGTGGATAAATCGTTGGAAAGTTTGGCCTGCGTTTTTGAGCCCTGGTACCATTCTGGGAAATTCGAAAAGTCCGAATGGTGTTGTGATGGCAGTCTTTTGTATGTCAGCTTCTTGGACTGCTAGCTGATTGTAGGCTCTGTTTAGGTCGAGTGTGCTGAAGATTTTCTTCCCGTATAATAAGTACGTGAAATCTTTAAGTCGTGGTACGGGGTATCGGTCGTCTATAGTAACTGTGTTGAGACGTCTGTAGTCGCCGCATACACGTAAATCCCCATTTTTCTTAGGTACCACGTGTAGTGGGCTTGACCATGGACTCTTGCTGGGACGACATAGGCCTTGCTGCATCATATCTTCAAATTCTTTTTTGACGGCCATGTAGCGGTGCGGTGCGAGTGGACGAGTGCGGCAGTGGAGTGGTGGGCCATTCGTTTCTATGTAGTGTTCAACATTGTGTTTTGGTGTTTCTTTGAAGCACGATGGGCGAGTAATGTCGGGGAAAGCGGCTAGTATGCGATGGTATTTTTGTTCCACGTCGATGCTGCGTATTGTGGGTTCCGTTGCGTTGACTATTGGTGCCTGTACTGAGAGGTTTGTCACCTTATCAATAAGGCATCGGCTTGCAACATCAACGAGTAGCTTGTGTTGCTTCAAAAAATCGGCTCCGATAATGGGCTTGCTCACTGCTGCGATGATAAATTTCCACTTGTAAGGCCGACGCAGTTTCAAATCCAGCTCCAATGTCTTTTCGCCATATGTTGGAATGACTGTGTTGTTGGCGGCATATAGTGAAAAGTTCGTAGGCTTGGCTTTGATGTTGCCGAACCGCGGTAGTACCGATACGTTTGCACCGGTATCGATGAGAAAAGATAGCCGTGATTTGCGGTCATAGACGAATAGGCGGTGAGAAGTAATGTGGGCGTCGGATTCCGCCGCATCCAACGCTGTGCTTAGTTTTCCGCCGGTTTCTGGTAATTGCAGGGATGTGTGCATTTTCTGGCTGCATTTCCAAATCTACGATGATAATAGCAGATAGTTTGGCTGGGATGGTTCTGATTGTATCGCTCTCGGGAACGTGATCTTGATGAGTTACGATAGAAAGGTCTCGTTCGGTGTTGATTAGTCTTCAGCTCAGCTATTTCTTGGGTGAGGCAGTCGATTTTTGAGTGAAGCTCGCTGAATGCATTTGTAGGTGATTGTGGCTGTGGCGGTGACGTCGCTCTTGTAGTGACTGCGAAGATCGGGTTTGTTGGTGTGGAGTTTTCGACGACTTTGTCGGCCACCAACGCAAGCTCACTAAGTTGAGACTGCTTGGCAATATTTTCACTGATGGCCAGTACTGCACGGGCTGCTGGTGGCAGGTGACTGATCCACATTAGGCGGAGCGCTGTTTCAGACACTTTGTTGCCAGCTAGATGTTGCATACGCCTTAGTAATTGTGATGGCTTCAATTCTCCAAGTTCCACTTCAGAGATTAGTCGCTGTAGTTGCCTCTGTTCAGATTCTTCGTATACGTTGAGGAGTCTCTTCTTGATGGTGTCGTATTTGTTGTCAGCGGGTGGGTTTAGTAAAATGTCACTTATTTCGTCGATATCCTGTCGTTCCAGTTGTCCAACGACGAGTTCATACATCGCCTTGTCGCCTTTTTTCTGTGCCGAGACGATGGCTTCAAACTGGACAAACCATAGCCTTAATCTGTCGCGCCAGAGTGGTGGAATTCTTGGTGTCAAAGCGATGGCTGGCTGCTGCTGCTTTACTGCAATCTTCCATATTGTCTGAGCTTGATCAGCTAAACAGACGAGCAGAGTTTTCTATCCTGCAGGAATTTTGTTTCGAGATGATCCTTTCTTCAGAAGGTGGTTTTCTTGCGGGGTCACCACTTTTGAGGTCTTCAAGTAGAAGTAAAACAAAGTTGTGTGTTTGAATTGCAGTTCAGGAATGCATGATGTAGGCTCGCTCCGCGCTTACTAAAGTACTACAAAAATGCAGACGCTTAGCAGCTAACGGAGCGAGCTATGTCCCCGCGGTAGGCGGGGCGTGGTCGCACGGGCTTTACGGGGGTGACGTCAGTGGAGTGATTCTGTCCGCAACAGTTTGTGAGCGGCCGCCGTGGCGATCGGACGTCTGCGGCTACAGAACTTTGAACTGAGAGAGCAGTAATAGTCCAAGAAATAACCACAAGAGACAATAGCGCTAGTGTCGGTAAAGGGTACAATAATGAAGTTATTAAATTATGTGCCGAGTGAAAATGTTTAATATTGTGACGACCGAGGGTAGAACTTTCTGGCAGCATAAGCCGTTCTCAAGATTTAGAAAAAGGTAGAAGATTGTGGAAGGAATACACAACATTTTTGAACGGAATAGATGATGAGCGAAAGTTGTAGAATAGAAGGTTTGGGAAGGAAAAGACAGAGATAGATAGATAGGAAGTTAAAGATAAAGATACTTTAGAAAGGGATAGATAGTAAATAAAAGAATAATGAAAAGAACATGGAAGTATGGGTTCTAGAAGATTCCTTGCGGATATATAACCAGCGTAAGGCGCGCCTACCGGTAGTTCAGAGTTCAATTGAAGACAGTGAAGCGACAAATGCGATATGAAAGAGTTGGAAGAGAAGTTTAATAGAAGACTGACAAGTTTAGTGGTGAATTTTGTGAAAAGTTAAGTGGACAGTTCAGTGAAGGAGGAGTGTAGCGTAGTTTAACAGAAGATCCAGAAGCGAGCTACATGGGGTAAATTCGAATGTGGGCACTGCAGCAGCAGAAAGTGGTCTACGCAATATCGGCGACGGTATTGTGAGTAAGACATAATTGTCGGGACAGAGCGTTGTTAGTTGTGCATGTGGGGCCAACTCTGCGAAGAGGAATCGCGGCTGTGTAAGTCAATAAAAGCGTTTAGTTAAAAACTGGTGTTTCCTTCCAATCCTACGTACTCCCGCTCCCACGTAACAATGTTTTTTTAGTTATTTTAATTGTTATTCCTTTTTGAATACATAACACCCTAGTGATTTTACATTGTTTGCTTGTATAAAACTTTTTAGCACTTTCTTCAATAAATATCCCTTTAGCTACGGTAGGTGGCGACACCAATTCAATGCTTTTTTTTACTGATATATTTTTATACACAGATTCGATCCCCTTATTTCCTCACTCCGTGAGAATCAGCTGTTTCAAATGTGAATAGCCATTTTGCCTTTTAGCAGTCATTTAAACTACCTCTCGAGGTTGGTTAAATTTGACAGTTATTTGTGAGTTGCTTTACCATCTTTTATCCTTAAAACGAGTTTATGGGTAAGATTTTCACTAATCAGCTGCTAAACAGTTGCTTAAAATTTAACCAACGTTTATAAGTAAGACCACTAGCATAATAAGTTACTTAATCAAATACCTAAATGAATTACTAATACAAACTAATACAAATAACTATAAATCAGGCTTTGAGCTGCTAAAGTGCCTTATATCTTTGATTACAAAAAATATTTTAAACTTTCTATCTGTATTCGAAATTGTATTGCGAAATATATTTGTAGATAGGTACCGCTGTTGAAAGAAACATGATCACCTATTGGAAATCCCAACTTAAACATCCTTTGATTTATTGCTTTTGAGAGTCTGTAAAATGTTAAACTACATTTTTCATCAGCGAATTGAATATTATTCACAATTTTTCATAGCACATAATACTTACTGTAAAAAGAAAGCAGGCTGTGTAACCAACCACCAGGTTGATCTAAAGAACGTATTGCTGCGTTCCGTGATTGCACGTAAAGATAATTTAAGGCTGTAATGGTTTCAGCGTCCATTTCACGATTCACGTTCACACTTTTCTATACGAATTAATAAACAAACCGGTATGAATGTTTTCAGTGCCGGAATATCGATGACTGTGACATGTATTTTTGATAAGAGGTTTCGATACGGTAACCCAGATAAAATATAGTTTTTATTATTTTAATAACGTGCGTTCTATTTTTGAAATCGTTACTTCCAAGTGAGTTTTCCAGCAGTGATTGACCTTCACACAACATACTATTTACAAACAATAGTTTTATGCAAATATCTAGTACCTATTCATACTTTGTCTGATTGTGTATGAAATTTAATATTTATTTTTGCCCTTTTTGCTGGATTATTAGCAGAACGGTTGATATCGACCTGGATGGTACGTGATTACTGTGGCCTATTAACATTTTGAACATAGTGATGTTGAACATCACGAGTTTCAAATACAAATATCCATCGAGCTTCGGCTTTGAAAAAGTTGATGACACATTTTACCAAAAGTCTGTCAGAACAATTTGCAAAAAAATCGCGAGTCAGCTATTATTTTGACTTTAACATAACCTTCAACAATGTCAGATGGTATTGATAAGTACGAAAGAGTCCTTAGTTTCAACCTCTCATCCGATCTTCTTGGGTTTTCCGAAACAAGCGACTTCTAAAATCATCTAAAAATTGCTCTCGGAGGATGGATTTTCGTCAAATGAAGAGGACCTTCGTGAACAATTATTTTACAGAGAAAAACGCCGAGTACTATTTGGACGGGTTATAGAGATTGGAGCATCGCTGGGAGAAGTGTGTTGTCGGAGACTATGTAGAAACATAAAAATAAAAATTCTAAAAAATATCTTGTATCTTTGTTAGGTCGGAACTTTTCACACTATCCAACATAATATATTGTGGCGAATGATGGTGGAACCGTCTAGTTAGTTTTAGAACTTTTGGAAAAGTCTAGAAAAATCTAGAACGAAAAGACAAGGACGGATATATTTAGAAAAGAATAGACGACGAAAGAAAGAAAGAGATAGATAGATGTTAGAAAGGGATAGATGTGTAAACGAATGTTCCCGAACAGAAGGTTCGGGAAAGAAAAGACAGAGATAGATAGATGGGTTCTAGAAAATTCTTCCAGGTATATAAACAGCGTAAGGCGCGCCTCCTAGCGGGCAGTTTAAGGTTGAGTTCAGTCCAAGACGGTGAAACGACAAGTGCGATACTAGAGAGTTATTAGAGAAGGTTAATAGAGGACAGAGACGAATTAAGTGGTGAATTTAGTGACAAGTTTAGTGGACGGATACGCAAAGGTGTGTAGCGTAGTTCGAGAGAAGAACTAGAAGTGAGCTACACGCGATAATATCGGAGGTGGTCTACGCAATATCGGCGTCGGTATTGAGGGTGTGACAACTTATCGTCGGGACTGTGCATCGTTGGTCGTGCGCATAGGGGCAACCCTACAGAGAGGTACTACGTGCGGCTGTGTAAGTCAATAAAAGCTTTTAAATTAAAAACTGGTGTTTTCTACCAATCCATAAGTGCGTACCCCCGCTCGCAAGTAACAATATTATCAAGTATAATATTTTAAAGCATCTTAGCATCATCATCTATAGATAGATAAACTTGAAACATTCGATGTCATTGGATACCGTCCAATGATTCAATCAATAATTGATTAAATTTGGATGATCCTTCTAATATCAGCATTATCATATTACTCTCAATATTGAAAAGTAAAAGGATTATAAAAGTAGTCTCGAGACTCTCGAAGCATGTTTATATCATCACACGTTAGCTTTGTGCCAAACCAGTGCCTGTATATAGGTCTAACTAAGTTTATGAAGAGTGAATGTCTGGAATTAGGGTAATGGGCTCCGCTTTAATGCGCTAGACCTAAATGAGTGTTAAACTGCACATTACACCTTCATAGCATATTCCGTCCAGAATTTTTAAAGAGGAAGGAGTAAACCTAGTTTGCAACTTCGCTGGAATTTTGAAATCTAAACGAATGATTATTCGTGAATAGATAAAGATACCTATGAAACGCTTCGCAGGACTATTTCTTTTGCATAAATTAAAGATTGGCAATGAACATCCAGCTGACATTTTATGACAGTTAATTAAGACTTATTTTATTTAAACTTCATAAGATCTTTTCAAGATTGGCATCACAAGCGAAATTACTTTTTATCTCCAAAATTTTCCGTAAAAGCCCAAGCGTTATTCCTCAACTACTAAAGATTTTAATATACCTATTATTAAATACAGAAAGTGTCACAGCAAGCAAGTCAAGGTCGGTTTAGTGGTTACGAAGGTAGAAAATCCCGGGAAACTTCAAAAAGGCCGTGAATAGTTATTATAGCAATATGTCATGTAGTCCCAAAACATGTCTTAATATAAATAATAAGGCTATTTATAGCAAAAAATTCAGGATTTTTCAGAGACTATCCTTTTAATGACCATTTTATCAGAATCAGCTAATTTGTAAGTACCCTAATTACGAGTACTTTAAGGCATTATAGTTTCAAAAAAGTACACTTAAAATAAACAAATACCTGCTCAGGTAATTCTGTAACTGAAAATTTTGCGGATTAGGCCACTATTCCATTGAGCTACTCATTTATTTCTGTGGAGTAGAATTGTAGAGACAAGAAACGAATGAGTCCCCATAATACCAAGGACGCGTTAGTAGCTCACAACGCGCAAAATGCTCAGTCTGCCGTTCCACATGACGACCACGGTCGTTACGGTTGTGTCGGCAACGTCAACATTTTCGATCATACAGCGCTCACAACGACCAATGTCAGGAGGTGAGTCGAAGTGGGCATTGACCAAAGAAGTATAATTTTATCTATCTCTTGACATTGAAAAAGGCGGGCGCAATTTTTAAAACAGACGATGACATTTGTGTATTCGTCGTCGTATATGACATTAACGCCTCATAATCCGTTCCACTAGAGTTTATCATTGTACCGTCCGCAAGCAAGTGGAACGGGAAAAATGGCAATCGTGAACGTGGTCGTTGTGAGTCTCTTCTGGAACGTAACTTAAGTACACCACTAAAAGCCAATGAGAGACTTTAATGCAATTGGGTTTTGGTTTATAGTATACTAGCTGACCCGTCCCGTGTCCACTTCTCTGGGCATCAGAAAAAAACACTTATTATTAATTACAATCAAATATACCATATGTCAACCAGGAATGATGTAGCTTTCCACTGGTGAAAGAATTTTCAAAATCGGTTTAGTAGGTCCAGAGATTACCCCTTACATTCTACAACGTCACAAACTTTATACCTCGTTATATAATATAATATTACGCATAAATTTACACACGGCACCGTCTGAAACGTCAGTTCTTTAACTGTAAGGACTGAACTAACATATCAATAAGCCTTTAAATTCATTTTTTTTTCGAAATTGTAATGTTACCATTTTACAAGAGTTATTTATGAGATGAGTCAAAATTCTAATAGTTTATAAATAATAAATAAATAAGAAAAAAATACATTAAGATGACACAAAATAAAGATTTGAAAAAACCTCTGCCTTGTAACATGACATGAGCAGGTGGTGTATAATAAAAAAATATAATTAAAAGATCCTCAAGGCCTGTCTGCTATACAAATTACACGATAGACTTACAAAAAAATATCTTTCTTAATAGGTATTTCATTTTAATATAATATTGTGACGGTACAAGGCATCCAGCAATTTGTTGTCAAGCTAATTCCTTGGAAATCGTTCATAAAGCCGATTAATTGCTAAAAGGCGGAGTAAATGAACCTTTATTTAATTTGATATTCTCAGAAATTTCACAAAACTCAATTTTGTTAGTTAGTGGGAGCCGCCGTTGCTGTTTTCGTCTCCAAATTATATTTTCAGAGACTGAAATTAACATGTCGTAATTAAATTTCTTGAAAAACATCTTTCATATTTATTTTCTTAATTGCTGATCATCAGAATAAAGATAGACGGTCATTGGAGAAGTCTCAGAATAAAACTATAAAATTCGTATTATAGTATGAGTGAGAACAATGTAAGTGCATTTCGCGTACAGGAACGATTACGTAGAGAAGGCAAATTATGCTCATTTCCAATATTTTGTATTTATACTGATTGTAACTGGCAGACGTTGTGCTGGCTTTAAAAAATAAAAATCTAGAACCGGATTCCAGCGCCATCTACCGGGACCAAATATTAATATAAGCTATTCTCAAATCTACTTGGGTAAACAAAAAATGTCATCAAAATCAGGCCCAACGTTTAGGAGTATCGCGGCGCTACCTACTGGGTCCAATCGGTAATTTAAATAAAAAAATAAAATTTTATTGAACTAAAAAAATGTTACAAATTATACTTGCAGTTACAATGATACTTAAATTAAACTAAACCTTAGAAACATAAATAACTACATTATAATGACAATATCAAAATTATAAGTAAGTATTTAAATCGACATTAATAATTTTGAACCTGTTCTTTATATTGCCCGAGTTGTTGAAAGTAGCGCTGTCTTCCTAGCTAGGTTATAAAACAACCTGTGTTAAGGAGAAAGAGCATATAGAAACACATAAAGTCCAAGTTTTATGTTATGTATGTATGTGATGTGATAGTAAGTTATGTATTTATATTATGCATGTATTGGTTTTTGTATATTCTGTGGTATGTTGTGTGTATGGAACATAAAAATGGTTTAAATTAAAATTTAAACCATTCCGGAACAAACTTGAACACGTACAACAACAGAAAAAACACCTTAATTCTGGTTCAAATTTGAACCTAAATCACACTAGTAAAAAATATTAAAATACTAATATCGCTATCAAAAAATAGTGGTTAGTTGTAGAAGGGTGAAAATTTTCGGCTGTATGTATTTTTTAATGTCAAATCATAAAAAAATTAAATAAGCAACTAAAGATGATGCTTTACTAATAATATTATATATTATACTAATTGCATCCGGCGGACGTTGTCTTGCCCTCGCAAAATAAAAATCTAGAAACCGATTGCAGCGATATCAACAGACCGATTGTTAATCTAAACCATTCTCGAATGTACTTGAAACAACACAAAAAAACATCAAAATCGGTCCCACCGTTAAAGAGATGTTTAGCGGCGCCGCCTACCGGGTCCAATCACGAATCTAAACCATCCCGAGACCCACTTGAACACACACAAAAATAATTGCGTGTGTTCAAGTAATAAAATAAAATTTATTCGACATGCTTAGATCGTAATCTACGATATATATATTAAAATCCGCCTATATTTATCATACGTTCAACTATCGAATTGTATAAAATCTGTGTAGACTACATTCTTGCAAATAAAATTGGACTGCCAAGCTGGCAAATAGGCAGACGGCCCACGTGTGACTGGTTCTTATAAGGATATAAGTACTAGTCATTGACTTGCCTTACCATCGGTTGAATTTTGAGATTACTTGTATAGAAGTTATGTCAAATATTAACCGATAGTAAGGCATATGAACGGTTGGTAAGTTATAGGAACAGGCCAATACTAGAAAGTGGTTACGGGCGTGTATACCAACGTGGCACTGGTGAGTAGCGTAAATATATGTACACTGTCAAAGTTCAACTCACAGTTATTATCCCCGCAAATTGCTATTGCGCCTGGCCGCCATTTTGGTGACGTAACCGTAGCCGAACACTCAGTACTGTTAGCATCACTGGCCGGCGAGTACGCGTACATATCGAGTTGCGGATGACGTCACGTGAGTGTTAATTTGACAAGGTTCCAGCGCATTAGCAATTTGCGGAGATAATATATTCCTAATTTTAGTTATTTCGTGGTTTTACTACACTATTTAATGATGGTCTACAATCCTGTAACTACCGGTCTTGTTCATATTGAATTAGACTAAGTTCGTAGGTTTCTTTGAGTTTCTTAAAGAAAGCTGAAAACTTACTCTAATTCAATATGACTAAGACCTTACATCTCCCTGCAGAATTTCACCTATCTAACCTTGTAGTTTTCAAGAAAAAATACTGTGAAATTTAAAAACGACTATTCGTTCACTTGCCCTACCATTGGTTGAATTTTAACATAAGATGTATGGAGCTTATATCAAATTTTAAACGATAGTAAGACAAAATGAACGGTCGGTAAGGTATGGGAACCGGACATAAGTGTTCCGTTTTGAACAAAATATCTCTGTAACTCTAATAACGAAAATAATTTTAAAAGCAAGATCTTAAGAAACAATATCAAAATAAACAAATTGTCGGTGCTCACAAACAAACGAAGACGATTATCGCTAATCCCCAACTATTAACAAAATTTATTGCTAACAATTCTTTTCCTAAGCCCGAGACACTATTAAGGGATATTCCCGAATGTCATAGACAGGTTTCAGTCTAGTTAAATGTGAAGGTTATAATAATAACAAAGAAAATAAATAAACTTTGTGGCGAATTCTTAGGTGAGTAGCGACACTGCGTAACCGACTCCGGGGGCCAAGGCAAGGCCCCCACATTGCCTTATGCCTTAACCAGCCGGTACGGAGTGGAGATCGCTAGAGCTAAGACTCAAGCTCCAGGGGTGCAAGTGGTAAGTGGCATCACGTCAGAAGTAGTTTCGGTGAACCTACAGCCCACTTCCCTACACCCCTTAGCCACTCATACCCATGTTGCCCCCCCTGCCTTTTATGGTATTTTTTGGGGCCCATGCACGAAGTGGCGAGTCACCGTCTGCCCATTTTTCCATGTTCCATTTTTCATGTAGTCTCCATATTACCAGACCCCTAGTACCACTAGCAGTTAATCCACATAGCCCGGTAAATTTTGTTCTCATTTCTTACAATACTCCTACACTGGTCGGGGCTTGTCCTTGGGTACATTAGTATATAGTGTAGACAGGGATAATTGCCGGTCAGCGTTACACCACATTTAGATTAAACTTGTCAAGGGGACTCTACGTGTTGGCCTTCCCATGGCCCCAAGCAAGCCCTCAAAAAGTCCGGGCCATTTGTATGGCCCGTGGTCTTGAAAGAAAATAAGTTTTTTTATAGCTGTGCGGAAGTGACTTTATATTTTTGTATACTGATGTTTTCACGTGTCTTTGATAAAGATTGTGGTATATCACTTTAGTGGACCAATATTCGGACCCGTATAAAGTGATCCAATGACAGATTTATATATCTCACCTTTTAGTTTCAGTGGCATTAGTTTGTCGCATTTCACACCAGTTACCTGTCTCCACCTTAACATTGCTACATGGATGAAAATATTTACTAACGCCACAATAAATAATACCCCTTGTAATAATATATTATAAAATTTTAAATACAAGCTTTTAAGATCCTGGATAACATGTAGCAGATTGCCAGCCAAGACAAGTAAAGCGAACCCAAACACGACTGGTCTATCTTGTTTAGTACAGGAGTTCCTATGGCCACCTTTCGACTCTCAGATCAGCACCACATTATTGCATTGTCACGCGATATTCATATGCATGCAAAATTTCGGAAACCAGAAAGTTGGTCAAATTTAACTTGCAAGATTCCACCCGAACTTGCATACTTCCGTTGGAAGTTAAATAAAAGGGTATTATTAATTTAAGGCCGCTGGCATAACGATCGACTTGAAATAAAATTAGTTAATCATATTAAACTGAGTAAATACCTTTTTATTGACAGTTCTTTAAACATATTTAGCGGCAAATATTGCGATGTGCAAGAATTGTATTTAAGGGTGTTAAATACGTTTTGTGTTTTTTAAGTAATTTTACGCAAGCTTATTCAAGGAGCTCTTAGTGTGTAAGAACTAATAATATTAAATAAATTGTAGTTAGATTATTTAAGGTGTATGTAGATTGTATGTAATGTATGTAGAATCTGTAATAGTAGAAATAAATAATAACAAAAATAATTTAACAAAATACAAAGACCTAAGATATATATCTTAGGGCTTCCATGGTTCAAGACGATTTTTGGCCATTTTTTTAATATACTCTAAATCTTAAATCAAAACAGAAAAGATAAATATAGCTCGAAAAGAATGAGGAAAAATGTTGAATTGTTGAAAAAGTGATAAAGTGTCCCTTTCGTACCTTCATAATGATCTATTTGAAAGGCAGGTGACAATAAAAGAGCTTTTCCCCGAAGTATGATGAAACAGCTGTTTATTTATCAATGGCTATATTATAAATATAAACGACACTCCTTTGAGCAAGGTGGAAATTTGAATGAGGTCTTTTGAAATGTTCAAAGCGAGTGATTGCTGATTATAGATTTTTTATTTTTTTGTTGCCTACTGTAGAGTTTCTGTTTCATAAATAGATAGATAGATAACACTTTATTGGTCACCAAAATAAACAAAAACAAAATGCATAATTACAATACTTCTTGGTAAAACAACAGGCGGCCTTATCGCTAAAAGCAATATCTTCAAGGCAACCTAACTTAAAAGAAATTTTTAACTAATCTGGCGATGTATGTGGAGCAGAAAAGAAATAGGACTGTACAATTTAAATATACATACTTAGACTAATTTATAAATTCAATAAATATATCAATATAATAGTAATATATATACGTATGTACAAAAAATACACATAAATAAATTTATTTGTTAACATTATATGAGACAAGCTTTTATATTATGCTAAGCTTTTATTTTATATTATAAATAAATGGTCTTGAAATTATATAGTGCTAGCGGTTAGTAGACATTCTCCTGCCTTGAAAAAATAAAAATCTAGTATCTGATTGCAGCGCGTTCATCGGGTTCAATTGTGAATCTAAACTCTAAACCACCCGAGGACCAGGGATATATAATTATACACAGATAGTCCATACCGAGATCCACTCGTCAAGAGGACTAATTTAGGCCATACAGCATTTCGATCAGCTCTTCCGTAGTCTCTCTTTTAAAGAGTAGGTATTAAAAACAGGAATGGCCAACACATAAATCATATTTACTTTAACAGTTGCATCTTTAGTTAGAAATTGAGTACTTCTGAAGTTAAGTTAGTTTAGATATTTGTTTCTTCATTAGAGCCTTAGAAATGAAGTCATGAATACGAAATTTGATATATTAGATATTTTTTGTCTTGCTTGAGTTCAACAAACAAGCAGACGAACCTGATGGGAAGTTACCATCGTCCATAACGTTTGTAACACAAAGATGCTATCAATGTGCTGCCGCTCTATAAAGGGAGACTGGAACCTGGCCACTAATACCGGAACATAACTTAAGAGCAGGGATGGTAGCCAACCAGTCGGGCAAATACCTTACCACCTGGTTGTGGGTTGTTTTGTCGCCTCTTACGATAAGCCGCCGGACCGCAGTGTATTCTTTCTCCGTTTCTGCACGGATAATTAATATAGGGTATAAGTTAAGAGAAATGTACAATCCGCCCGCCCAACTCGTGTATTTGGGCGGGTTGTCCGTACAGCGGCAGACGGTCTCGGGCAAGCGCGAGAGACGCGCGCCCTGTCCCAAGCGCGCTCGCGATGTAAGTTACGATACTACCATTGGCGAGTGCTCAAAAACGTCGCTCGAATTTGGTAAGTTCTTATTTCATTTTTTTTAATAACATATATTATAATTTTAAGTTAAGCACCGGAATGTTTTTTGTAAAGTATTACATAGTTCAAAAGACTTAAAAATTAATTATCAATCTGCCTATTTACAACTGACTAATGGTCGCTTAGTGGTCGCAATTCGACCAGTTCGACCACAGCGACCTGGAATCTATTTTTTACTTATAGATTGTTTTTTTAAATACTAGTTATATTTATATTAATTTTAGTTGATATTAATTTATAATTAGTTTTAATTATATTCATTAATTATTAAGGTTTTGTTATCAAAGACTATATATATATAATCACAGATATCACCAAGGCTGCACTGTTAGTTTGACTTTAACAATAAACAAACATGTTGTGAAGCGGTGTTAAATTAGATTAGGCTCCCATAGAGTAAATTATAATTCTTAATTATAAGTTCGCGGTAGGCTAAATAAAATCTTAACAGCACTCGCTGGACAAATGTAATTTTTGTTGTCCGTGACCGCGGCCACCGAGAAGCAGCCGAAACGTCGGAATAACCAAATCAAATAAATTACCAACCACGCTTAAAACCGTTAAAACGTAGTAATATTGTAATTGTATATTTTTTAAAATTGTAAGTATTTTTGGTGAGCAATAATGTTATTTACCACCTATCTAGAAGATAGGTATTAGATAAGATATCTTTAACATAGCAAGAAAATAAATATTCCGATTCACAGAAATGAACCAGAAACCTTTTAGATTAAATGATCATTAAACCATTTATAAAAGACACTCCATCTCACCATTAAAGGACTTGTTAAATCTATAAAAGCTTTTAAAATGAACCTTCCATAAAAGAGTCCGTTAAAATTAATTGAGTTTTTTCACGCGACAAGTGCTAACAAAAAGGAACCTAAAAGTAAAATTAATATCATACCCTATTAAATTCTAATCTCAGCCCAATCGCCGAGAGGCTGTCGTCACCACTTTGTAATGAAAAAGAACTGATCCTATCTCCGCAGATTCAATTTCCAAGACTCGTAGATTCTTTTAAATAAATTAGGGGGAATGCACATACGTTATTGATGTCATTAAGATCATACCGAAATGAACTGGTAAATGACAATGACAGGCAAAAGACCTTACTCCATAGAGTATATTCTGATATATTGTAATATATAGTTATTATGTTTTCTTTATTTATCAATACTACAGAAAATGGATATATTTGTGAAAATAAATAAAATATATGTGTATATTTATTTTTACTAAACAAATAATGTTGCTGTCTCTGTATTCTTTACATATACTGTATAATTGGTTATGTACTAATTCATTTTTTGTGTTCCTAAAAATTATTTTAAAGGTAGTTCGAAACAAATATCTATATTTTTGAGATTATTAACTTACAGGACGTGAATTTACTCTGCTGTATATTAAATTAAGCATTATTATATATTTTACTTCTTAAGCTTATTACTGGAGAGAAATAAATTCTTTAGTAAATAAGTCTTCGTATAGCTCACCCGACTTGTAGGGTTTCGACTGACGCCAATCGACGGAGTTCTTGTGACAACTCAAAAGCCCATATATGATTATCCAGTTCACATTTCTCACAATAACACATAATGACTACTCATAAACTATCAATACCCTACAACTATTTTGCGCAATAATATAAACTGGTGGTCGCCTAGTGGTCAAAATTCGACAATAATTAGTTTAAGTTATGTTTAAATATTAATAATTTTCTGTTTTCAAAGACTTTACTTCTATAATCACAGATTACGCCAAGGCCACACTGTTAATTTGACTTTAACAATAGACAAAAGAGTATATATGCGTTGAGTGTAAAACACATGGTAGTGTCTGTAATGTTTTATTATATTTTATTTGATATATTTTTTATGCATTATTAACAAAATATTAGCATTTTGCAATCCCTCTCTATATAAACTTCATGCTTCACGTGTTAATATAATGATTTTTATAAAATATAAAACTGAACAGTACTACGTCCCCTTTCAGTTCCCGCCAAAAATATTTGTGCCATCAAGATCGCAATTGCACAAACTGGTTAAGGAATAGGCAAGAACCCTAAACTCTACAGTGAAAGATAATTTCATAAGGCAAAACTTAATTATACTTTTTTTATTAATCGTAGTCAATTTAATATTTAATTCTCATTTCCAATTATATTGTAAAGGAACAGATATTCGTATCTTAAGGAAGCTCTATGTTGTCTATATCATTGTTTAGTTCTCCACAATAGCAGGCAAAGGGTACTATGTCTTTACAACCTTGTTAGACATGTCAATTAACAGTATCAGCTCAATCAAATTGCAGGTCTTTCAATTCGATTTGAAAGCCCTATTTCATTTAATAATTAACATTTTCTGTACAAACAATTATTGTTTATAAACAATCAGTATCATACAACTGTTTGACTAATGATATTGTTACGAGCTAAAGGACTCGAATTAAAATGCCGATGGAATTACTATAGAATTTATTAGAACAATACAAATACGTATAACATAGGTACAAATAAAACTAGACACTACTAGTACAAACTGCACGATTCAAAAATACGCGCTAAGTCCGTCACTATACCGCTCGTCGAATCTACGTCTTGCTCGTATCGTAATCCTCGCTTGACTGTCCCACCACTCCATTCGGGCATTGTATTATACTAACTATATAATACAAAAATCGACCACGTGGACTGGGGCTTCCGAGAAACCGTAATCTGCACACCTGGTTAACTATTCCTGCGAACGGCCAACAAAGTCGAAAACAATAACAATAGGCTATTGTCTAATTACGCCAGAACGACCAAACGGATCTGCATGAACAGAGATAAATTATAGTCTGGAGTATCTTGTAGACTTATACTTTTTATCCCGGAAAATGTACGGTTCCCGTAGAATATAGACTTTTTTGCTTTTCAAAAAGTTCCTTTGGTACTTCCAGCGACCGTTCTTCCAATCTTTCTATAAAATTGAACGCTGTAATCTATTTCAGCTTTTACTTCTTAAAAACAGAAGACAGATTGCTGATTAACGGATTCTAAAATTGATTGTGTAAATCTCATTGAGAAACTACATTTGTATGTTCCTCCTACTGATGTTGGCCCTAGGAAATTATCACACACACCATTGACGCGTTTTTACTGACATAATTCGTTCTGTATCCGGACAGCAAATGAATTTAATAAATTAAATAAGTTTGAAGATATAGACTCAGGGCCGCTTGCATAACGATTGCCTTTAAGTAAAATTAGTTAATCATATCAAACTGCCTAAATATGTTTTACACAAAACGTATTGACAGTTCTACAAACATATTTAGCGGCAAATTTTACGTTGTGCAAGACGCTATTTGTATTTAAGGGAGTTAAATACGTTTTGTGTTTCTTAAATAAATTTAAGCAACCTTATACAAGCGGCCCTTAGACCTATTTACTAATAGTGTAGCACTGTTTAGCGCAGTTAGTTACGTTCTATTCAAACTCTGAGTTATCAGTTAAAATACCTTATATCTATGCATATTTTTTTATTGTTTCTTTGTTTAATTTTCATTTGTACTGTCATCTATGGAGGCTGAGCTTCTCTTAATCTAGCTTATTTCTAGTTAATATTACAATAACTGTTAGCCCTCTAAATAAAATAAAAATTTGGATTAACTCGAACGAAGCCGCTTTCAAAGACTTGTACTTCTATAAACAAAAATGATATTGTATTACTTATTTTCTCCAAGGGTATTTGAGCCCGGCTTGTTCTTAAGCGGAAAAAGAAAATGCATAAAACTAGTGAGACAGGTCTTTATAAATGGTTGGTAATACTAAGCTTGCCGAGACTAACTTGCCGAGCTTCTACTAAGCATTCCTGTTTATAAACTTTGTATTTTATATGTGTTTTCGTGTCTAAAAGCATTATGGAGTTGCTTTAATGTGCTTATGGTGTTGTTTGAAAATAAAATTGCCTCCAATTTTTCATAGGCTCGTTCATATCATTAGAATTTTAAACAGACTTGAATATAAACTGAAACATATTAATTAATTAAGCAAAAAAATACAATATTCTTAAGTTTTATTTTTGGAACATAATTTTGTACGGTTAGTGTATCTTACCAGTATCAACTATTTTATTGTTCAAGCAATTATACATTTGGTGAATGTCTGATCCCTGTAACAGAAGCGTCAGCCAAATTGTAGATGTACACATAAGACTTACGCAAAACGAGTTGTTCGTTCGCTCAACGGGTGTTTTCGTGGCAGCTCAAAATGGCATATTTAATTAATACATGTGCACCAGGTTTTGTCTTTTTCTTTTCTTTAACAGTTGTTGTTAATTTTTGAGCCAATATAAATATGTGTATTAAAAAAAAGTTTTATGTGAAATAATCACCAATCAAAATTTAAACATACAGTTTTGGACCCTTAAATTTAAAAATCGTGCGCAGAAGGTTTGCCGATGATCACCCCTCCGGCTTTCTACGACTGGGACCCTGGCTTTTCTAAGTAGTACAAAGAACTAGACGACCGTGGGTTGGGGTTGTAGGACGAGGGAGGGGTTATCATCATCAAACCTTTTGCGCGCGACTTATAGTGTGACAGACGGTGTATCAGCCACGCATATCCACAACGGATTGCTTGTTTCAAGATATTATCATTCATTGTCATTGGAGACATCGACTTCAAGGCCCGCATCTCAGCAGCTTGGGCCAAGTGGCGTGAGGTGACAGGTGTCATTTGCGACTCCAAAATGCCGGTTAAGTTAAAGGACAGGTCTACAAATCCATCATTAGACCTGTTCTTATGTATGGCAGTGCAAGGTGGCCTACACTTAAGCGAATAGCTGCGTGTCACAGATATGAATATATTGCGTTGGATGTGTGGAGTCATGTGGAAAGACCGCGGCAGTCTTCATGTCCGTAACATAGCAGATAAATTGCATGAGGGTAAGGGTAAAGCCCAAGAAATGTTTCCTTGACGTTGTGAAGGATGACATGCATACCAATGGTCTCAAAACGGGACGCTGAAGACAGCGCGAAGTGTTGTGTTCCGGCATTAGTGCCCAGGTTCCAGTCTCCCTTAAGAGAGCAGCAGCTCATTTATAGCACCTTTGATGTTGCTAAAAAGTAAAGAAGAAACAGTAGGAAAGCGGACGCTTCGGACCCACACGCTTCGACCGCCACCGAGATTTATCAGATGATGATGATGATGATGACTTTAATTCATTCTCAGCTCGTGATAATTCCATGAAAGTCATTTTGAGAAATAATAATTAAAATAAGTGAATAAAATGTCTTTAAAGAAATCATTATGTACTTATACATTAGTTCAATTAATACATTGATTGTTTCATAATTCTTATAAATATATCAGACAGTATCCAAAGTTTCAGTATTTGGTAAAAATCCTAAACTATTCCTGACGGTATTGTACGATTACACGAAAAACTTTTACAAAAATTTAAGTAATTTTTATAACCTACCTCTGTTACGACTATAGTGAGTGATAGTCTGTGAAAATTATTTAGCAACATTAAACTACGGCAACCTAAAAAAAATATAACTTTTTGTTAGATTTTTTAGAAAGACTTCAAGAGTAACTAAAAATCGAAAAATATAAATTTTCACATCTTGCAATCTGCGCCAAGTAAAACATAGAATTACTATATTTTACAATATTTATTTGTGGTAAATAATAAAAAATATTTACACGACGAATTGAAAACCTTTTCTAAAGTCGGTTAAAAGCTATAGACATACATTCAAAAGTTTGCAGATTCCAAAAATTTAGTTTGAAAAACAATGCCATGAGCCTTTTTTTAAAGTTGAAACATCTCAAAATCTGAACTTAAATTTACAAATATTTTTTATTGGTTTTTATACCCTGGTAAGTATACTCTTAGAGCTCTTAGAGGTCGCGTTCTGCAAAGTTTCTTTAGAAAAAATATGTCTTCAAACACAAATACATGTATTAAAAGCACAAAAATCTGTTTGAAAAAAGAATGTAACCCGAACCATAGACATTTTCAAAAGTTGAAGATTCCGAAACTTTATAAATAGTTTAAAAAAAGAACTTCATGAGCCGTGTTTCAACGATCAAATAATCTCGAAAACTAAAAAGCTGAACGTGCGAACGTTCCTTAAATAGCCGTTGAGCAACTTTCCTTTTAAAAGTCGAAAATTAAGGCAGTAAATTGGCCTAATAAAAAGAGCCCGATCGCAAATTGAGTGTTTTGTTCAGTTGAGTACGTTTACGAAATTCAATCTACGCCTAAATGCTTTACTTTTGTGCCGTGGGCTGTTTAGGCTTGTGACATACTTGTACACGGCTCGAGTTCTAGTATGCAATTGCCTTTATTAAGGGTTAAAGGGGTTCGGCCGTTTTTGAAGGGTTTTCCTTCTTCACAGTTTGTGTCGTAAAAAGACAATGAAAAAGTTTTTAAATAATCGATTATATTCTAGTTATCGTTATCGTTATTCGTTTCTTAATAAATTTATTAATTTTTAAAATGTATTTTTTTATATAAACTGAGATAAAGATGAAGAATGATAATTATTGTATATTACTCAAATAAATTAAATAAACAAATAGTAGTATTAGTAATAGTACTAGTACTCAAGTTTATTTAGATGTTCTATGCTTAAGTAAAAAGTTATTCATAGAATAAAATACCACATGGGAAAATTAAATATGTCTGCTGCTAGAATAAAACAGTTGAGTTGTTTCACTTTTGAATTCAGTCGGGTTATAATTTATTTCACTGAAAACTTTTATCACATTATTGAAAAATCGATTCTATATAGAGCTACGTGTATAATTGTTAAAGTCAAAAGTTAGATTGCCTGGAAGAGATTGCTTTAAGCAATGAGCTTACAGCTTTAAACGTTACGGTCGCCTATTGTTTCTACAGTGTCAATTTTACAATCGTGCATTTTTGTAAAAAATCTTTTAACCAAAATTGATTAAAAGCTAGCGAAATGAGAACGTTCAGCCTCCCCTGAATCCTTCACTTCGTGTGAATTGACCCACATTCAACCAATACTTTACATACTGTTAATATCCTATCCACATTTTATACATCGTTCCAAAAGGTTCTGCAATTAACTGTCGGTTAATCTCAGTCGTATATGTCCCCAACCTGCTCGGAGGTACATTAGCAGTTTATTGGTTTAGGGTTTTATACGGGAAAATGCGCAGCGGGACGAATATTAATCCCAAGCCGAGACCTCGGTACATTGGCACTCGCAAACAATTTAAACATTCCGAACCACCCCACTTGTAATTTAAAGTCTTTATTTAGAAAGGGTAATGGTTAAACAATGTTTATTTCTAACCAACGGTAAGCCTAGCTTATAATACGAAAGAATCTTAGCAGGTAATTCATAAAATATATAAGAGGACTAAACCTCTTATATATTTTATGAAATTAATTTCCACACAACTTGATAACTTTGTTAGCTTTTGGGAAAATAGTAGATTGTTACACTAATAATTCGTGTCTAAATAGACTTTTCATCCGATGTTTACACTCTGCTTTTGTTTCGAACACGAGGAAATAGTTAGTCAAACAAACAACCTCTTCTCTAATAAAATTAGGCGTTAAATTCATTAATGTCCAAATCTGAGGAAACGTCATTACGTACGTCACTAAATCAATAAATTTGTTATCTGTGTTATTCTATCAGCCAGTATTTTTTGTTACTGATGTGACTGGCTGTAAAAAATTTGGGACATGAGTCGCGTGTATATCTATAGTCCGCATAGTTTTCTAAATATTTTGACAGCAAGGAGACTCGTTTCCTACGGACGAAAATTACTATTTTCATCCCTGTGATCAGGCAACTCCAAGCGTACTTTTAGAATATGACAAATGAAAAAGTAAATTTTACTGCATAGATTTTAGTAATCGCATAACGTGGCTCTGGCTACACCGTCTACACTCTTTGAAGGAGCCTGCTTGCGAGTCTATATATAACCAGCCAGGCTTGTGATGGTGGCTAAGCCGTTGTCCCAAAATGGTGGTTTCAGTTTATAAAAGGAACAATGGAGTGGTTCTAGTAAGTTGGTTTACAATTCGGCATCAGAAGGCGGCCTTCGACTTTCATCAACCTTGAGCCGGCGGCGCTGGATTATTCCTCGGGAAGGGTTCTTATCCACCAATAATGCCATTGGAGGGGGAAGGAGGGGTGTTCCGCATGCGGTCATATCTCGTCCCCTAGGGCGAGACATTTATCCGCTATCATCTCCCTAATAGCGGATGAGGCCCTAGCATGACACGCCTGGCTCTGGCCAGGCACCCTGAGTTGGTCGAGCTTCCGCTGTTCTTGTAGACCTAGACCTTAGACCTTGGAATAAGACAAAGGAAAGAACACCAAGGGGTTTTAGTGGGTTACCCTAACCCAGCTGGCAACAGTAGGCACTTCTTCAGGAATACTAGTGCCACCCCTACATGGCGTGTCTCACACGCCCCGCGGTGATTAGTCCTCAATCTGATTTTTTAACCTTACAAAAATTCTAATAATATAAGGGATTAAAAAATTTAAAAATTTTGAAATCCACCTGAACAATTGTATATTGAAAAAACTTTTTTGTTCAGTAAATGATTATTTTAATTGGAACAAGACAAATGAGGCTATATGACAATTTTATTAAATTTAATTACATGATTTTATTTGTATCTTTTGACATAAAACAATACTCTAATAAATATTTTACATGGTTTCGTTACTAATATTTTACATAATTCTATTTAATATAACTTGAAACGGTAGTGTAATATAGAATAGAATAGAATACACTTTATTGTTCACATGAAATAAACTATTTACAGTAGTGACATTAAACTGTAAAAGTAGGAACAAAGGGCGGCCTTATCACTTTAAAACAATCTATTCCAGACAACCCGGGCTATGGATTTTATGAACCGGAGTTTCGCAAGTGTAACATGGTGGAATATTTTTACAACCTACGCCTGCCTTGTGCCTAATGCCTGTATAATTTTATACAAGTACCTATGTAATATGCATATTGCATTTCCCTTCCTTTAGAAAAAAAGGTTGGTTCACAATAGGGTAGTTAGTTATATAAATGTTGAGCAGTGGAGTGCTCGAAACAGTCCCAGCAAAAATATTTATGATGTTCTTCTAAGCCTATTTATTACCTAGCAAAGGTTGCCGTTAACTTAACATTTACGTTACAAAAGACTTAAAAGATGAAATTAAGTAAAATTTATCCACGCGCCTCAAGATATTGAAGTGTAATTCATTTTCCATTAGAATCCCCTTCATTTTGCTCAATTAACTTCTGTTACGTACAATTATTGTGATTACATAATAAACCATTTTTCCATCGCCTGAAATATCTTGTTAATTAAACTGAATTTTCAATCAAAATAATTCTTTGACAGCAATTAATTTTAATTAAAGGGATAAACAATTTTCCTTTTGAATTATTCCGTTTTTATCGCTTTTATGAAACGAATTACTTATTTCCGTTGAAAATTTCTGTGTTCAAGTCCTTCCTGGTTTCCCAAGCTATTGTTTCCTGCATTAATTGTACTAATAAATTGGAAAGTATCATAACCAAACTTTTAATCAATAATACCTACTTACATAAGATTGCCCTCCTTTAGGAAAGTTTTCTTGTATTTACTTATAAGTTTAGTAAGATAGATAAATAACACTTTATTGTTCACCAAAATATACAATTATAAAAATTCACATTTTCAGTACTACTAGACAGCCTTATCGTAAAAATCCTTATCCGTGCAGGAATGGAGGAAGATTACAATTTCCTTTGGCCGGGCGGTTTGTCGCGGTCGTAAGAAGCTACAAAACAAGCCACAGCCAGGAGATAGGTTATTTAGCCGTCTGAATGGCAACCGCCTCTGATCTAGGTCTAGAATTGTTCAGGTTTCCGTCCACCCTTAAGAGAGCGGCAGCACATTGTTAGCACCTTTGATGTTGCAAATAAGCGACGGTAGCCGCTTTCCATCAGGTGGGCCGTCTGCCTGTCTGCTGCACTGAAGCAATAAAAAAAGAGACACCTCTTCCAGCCAACACGTTCTTAACTAATCTGACAATGTAGGCAGATCAGTGAATGAAATAGGACTGATTTTTCTGTGTTTTGGTACACCATTGTGTAGTGGTATTACATAGAATAACACCTTCCTGCAAATTTCAATAAAGACACAGACTGGTGGGTGGAAGAACGTTTTCATTTTATCAAAATGGCTGCAGGACACTAAAAATTACGCCACCATCATATACCTACTTAATATAAAAGATTTCGAATCTGCAATCGGCAATTGTTAATCAGATTAAAGCGGGTGGCAGTTGCACGCAAATTAATGGCACGCCAGTGACAGCCAGATTTCCAATGCAAAGGTCTACAGTTAGAATGGGCGCCGCTGTTGTAAGCGTTTGGGACAAGTCATAGGAGGTTTCGATTCTGATGGGTACAGAAATGAGAAAAAGGACCAGAATGAACTTGTACAAATATTGTATGAGGGACCATTTTATTGTCAATAGCATAGAAGAGGAAAATCAGGAGTGGAAATCGCCCTGTAAATAACGTAAATTTAAATAAACCACCACCGTGATTACGGTTACTAAAAGGTGACCAAAACATTGAAATAATGTTCTTTTAACAAAAACAAAACCGACTTCCCACTAAAATAAAAAAAATAGTTAAATATTTATTTTTGTGTTAAGTCGGTTTTGTTAGAAAGAATATTTTTTACGTTTTATTTGCGCAAATAGTTCAATAGCTTTACAAATAATATATTAAGTGCTTGTAGCACTTGTGAAACTGGCAGGCATATACAATTTTGTCATCTTACTTTCCGGTGCATATACTACAAGGGTTGCTCTCGATTTCCATGCAATCCACAAATCAGATCCTAACTTAGTGACTATGATGCCACCTCGGGAGTACAGAGTTATGAGTATAGAAAAAATGTGAAAATCGGTGTACAATTGACAGAGATATCGTTTTATGAACTACAAACATGTGTGTAACGTAAACTCTTATACTAAACATTAGACAAATATCATACGAATCAAAATATTCACAAAATTTATTGCAAAAGCACACAGCACAGCCTGACGGCCCACCTGATGGAAAGCGGTTATCGTTGTTTATGGATATTTGCAACACTAGAGCTGTTGCCGGCTTCGAAGAACTTTTTACGACACCTTTTTCGAAAAACTCCATGTCGAGTGCTGTAAAAAAAATCAGATGGGATCTCATTCCAAATCCCCATAGGGCGGGCCCAAGAGAAACGTTTTAGAGAACTGTTGCATACATTAGCGAAGCGGTTCAGGGAAGTGTCAATGTTATTAAAGAAATCTTAAATCGCTCCTAACTTGTGCCACATATCACCCGACAGCGGGCCGCTAGTGAAATATTATTGGAATTCCTCTATCCAAGATAATCCAGGGCCGGCTGGCGATTGGCAGCACTGACAAATTCCGCCCTTTATCGCGTCCTGCTCCGGCCCTGCAATAACGCGACTTTGGCCCCCGCTTATCTGTCAGTATATCAAACGTTTTACGTATTGCCTACTCGATTTTGCATACGAAGGAATGGTTTTTGTGCTTAGGCGACTGATATCTTTACCAAACTTAGACGGTTTCATAAGATAGGGTAAAATAAGATTAAGAAAGGGTTTGAAGATAAGAGAAGAAAGATAATAAGACAGATTTTTGTTAAAAATTTATCATACACGTTTAATCTTATGTTGTTTGAGCGCTATCGTATTCATCTAAATGTACAGTTATAAGGTTCTGGCATCGATTTTTTGTTAAAAATGAGAGGATGACATTTGCTATGTAGTACCTAGTCTTCAAAAATGTATAATATTATTTAAAAATATCAATTATAGTATATTGTTTTTGAAGTGATAACTTCTTATGGGAAGGTAAACCGCTTCGTTACGTAACGCGTTACGACGCCAGTCTGTCTGGATTCCCTTACTCTCATGCATACGGCAGCGGTTGGCAGGCTCCTCCTCTAACTCACGCGCTATAAACACAAAATTTAAGTAACAACCTAAGCTTCTCTCAAGTCAAACAATTTCAATATTAAATAGTTTAACTTAGATTAGTTCAAGTTATCACTTCTGTCGGGCGTCCCGAGACGCACATGTTTCTTTTTTTTATCAATTGTGTGTTTATGTCGAATATCTCCACTCTACTACAAATTATTTTTGGGATGTCTCAAGAACTGTTAATGGGGATTGTTCACAAAAAATCACCCTCTGATTTTATATTTTTATTACGTAAAATAGGGTATTTTAAGATACTAATTTGAATATTTTTTGTATTTTAAGCATTAGTTTTTATAATTCGATTTTAAAATGATTTCTCCTATGACGTCATAAGGGATAAGTTTACATTTATTTATTTGCCTAGAAAACAAAAAATAATAAAAGTAAGTTTTATCTATATATAATCATAGTAATCTGTGCTACTATTTAAATGTCACTGTCATTACTCATTACGTATTATACGTATCGTGATCATTTTAGTGTTTTTTGTCGCTAGGCTTATAATTTTTCGTGTTCAACCATTATTATTTTCTATAGTTATCGTTAAATTTTTTAAAGTGCTACAGAACTTAAATCAAATAATGTACAGCTAAATTTTTTTTACACCTGAAGCAGGCAAACAGGCAGACGGCCCACCTGATTGGATTTAGTAAGGTCAAATAAAGGTCAAACGCATTTCTTACAAAATACAAAAAAGATCGTACGTTTTTTGGAATTTTAACTAGACAGAAATGATTAGGGAAACTATTCCTCGAAATGGTTTTTCAAATAGCTAGATTGAAAAAAAGTGAACAATCCCAATTGGGGTTAGTATAAAACCTACAATTTGGATGGGAATTCTGTTATATGGGTCCGGTTTTAGCCGATGCCTATTTGTTGAAGATTATTTTGAATCTTCATTATCTATGAATACCTGGTACTGGTTAGTTATCCTGATCCCTATTTAAAAATTAGAAGAAATATAAAATTTGTACTGGCCAAAGCGAAATGCGCGCGAAGCGGCTGTACATTAAAATTTAAATTTGGAATAAAACTCTTGTTTTGTTTGTGTTAAGCTCGACCTTACATAGTATAAACAAAAGTTTGTGAATCTGTTTCTGAACATTCGTCTCTAGAGTGTATACGTGACAATTTAACCAAATATGCCGGCTGTGCACTTTCAAAACCCGGTAAGTGCTTCCAAAAAAAATTTTTACAACACAATACAAAAAATTCACCATCTTCAATTACAATTATTTATTAAGCTTATTGGAAGAAATCTTTGATACAGTTTACACAAGTCTTGCCGAACAATACATCAGATAATGCCTAGCAAGACCATTAATGAACAAAAAATCATTTAAAAAACGATGTCAGTTGCTCATTTTTCAAATTGCACAGCTGATTTGATACGTGTCCATTTCAACGTATCACTGGACTGCTGTTTTTTCTGTCTTTTGCATATGTGATTAGAATGTTTAAATAATAATTTTCTTAGAAGTTATGAATGTTTCAACATTTTATTTTAATATCCCTGCGTAATCTTTGTAGCTATTTCGTTTACAAATAGGTGGAGTTTGACTAGCTGTATGTATGAGCTAGTTATATTTTTACAGCTAAAGGTATAGGCGGATAAGTTTCACTTTTGCCCATTTCCACGTATTTGGTATTTTTTATGAGTTATAAATGCTTTGTGCGCAGTTCACTGCTCAAGGAAATATTGTGAGGTAGTGTGGGACTCTTGGTTAAGATATGTTAATAAAATTACGTTTCAAATGTTTTTTTTAGATGATGGCTGCAATGCCATTTATGCATTGATTTTGCCAATGCCGTGTGAATAGAAAAGCCAAGTGATATAAATAGGAGAATAATTTGAAAATTTGGCCGGTAAATTAAAAAGAAAAAGAAATATCTCCAGTCTAATGTTTAAAAGGTTAAGTTCGGTAATTTTTTTGATTTCTGTTATTTCGACGTTTCGGCCACTTTTCAATAGCCGTGATCACGGATGACAAAGATGTCAAATCAATATTGTTAAAAGTTCGATATATATTTGCAATCACATAAAAACACACATTTTAATAGTTTCAAACAAATAATAAATAAGTTTTAATCACGGACACCTGGGAACGTTCCTTAAATACGGGCCGCATCATCACGTTGGACAGCAATGTTTATGCGTAGCCCAAAATACAGATCAGCCTTTTGGTCTAATTTATATTTGTTTGACTTTAAATTTATGAAATACTTTAAATAATAATGAAAGGTTTTATAAATATTCAGCGGAAATAAAAACAATCTTCTAATATATAAAATTCTCGTGTCACAGTTTTCGTTGCCATACTCCTCCGAAACGGCTTGACCGATTTAGATGAAATTCTTTGTGCTTATCCGGTATCTATGAGAATCGGCCAACATCTATTTTTCATCCCCCTAAATGTTAGGGGTAGTCCACCCCTAAATTTTTTATTTATTTTTTAGACAAAATTTTTAATTTCTATTTGTTTATGATACAGCATTAAAAAATACATACAACCCTAAATTTTCAACCCTCTACGACCAACCCCTATTTTTTACCGGGCAGGACGACGTCTGCCGGGATAGCTAGTGTTATATAAATATTCCAAATGCCTGCAGAATTATTTTGATGGCATCATAAAAAGGCAGTATACTATGTTGAGTTTTATGGTAAGCAAATTTTTAGATAAGATGAAAATTAACCCACAACCTCGGGCTGGTGTAGCTAGACCGAATATTCTCGTAAAATATGCGGGTATTAAATTAAGGCAAGCGGTAAACCGCCGGGTGCCGCGCGGTGCGGCCGCGATTCCGCTCCGTAATTACGTACATTTAACGCGAAACTCTCCTGCTACTAGGTAATAGTTTTAAGCTTTTGACAAACTTGAGAATTCTACCTATGTATATATAGATGAATTTTTCAGATAGGCTTCTGTGGCTAAAGCCGAAAGTATAAGATTTAGCAAAAAATACTGAAAGGAGTGTCGGGATCGATTTTGATAAAAACTAATACGGTATCGTTAGATTTCTGAAAAATCAATTACCATGGATATGAATGATATGACAATGACATTGAGTAAAAAGCACAATGTATTGTTACGAGTTGCAGGACTCGACTTAAAATGACGTTGGAATTATTTATAGAATTTATTAGAATTATACAAACACGTATAACACAGGTACAAATATAACTGCACAGAACTTATTTTTATCCGTGCAGGAACGGAGAAAGAATACAATTTCCTGCGGCCCGGCGGCCTGTCGTAAGAGGCGAC
Source organism: Dendrolimus punctatus (assembly GCA_012273795.1). Lineage (NCBI taxonomy): Eukaryota > Metazoa > Arthropoda > Insecta > Lepidoptera > Lasiocampidae > Dendrolimus > Dendrolimus punctatus. Next base: position 5,572,281 of record CM022530.1, on the reverse strand, counting down.
AAAACAACCCACAGCCAGGTGGTAGGGCATTTGCCCGACTGGATGGCTACCACCCCTGGTCTAGAGTATGTCGCCATAACAACCTTGTGTTGTGTTCCGGCATTAGTGACCAGGTTCCAGGCTCCCTAAAGAGAGCAGCAGCGCATTCGTAGCACCTTTGGTGTTGCAAATTTCCATAGGCGATGGTAACCGCTGTCCATCAAGTGGGCCGTCTGCCTGTCTGCTGATCTCCTGCAATAAAAAAAAAAAAAAAAACTAGTCTAAACATAATGCACGATTCAATCACACACGTAAAATCCGTCACTAACGTCTTACTTCGCTTGTGGCTATCGCTAGACTGCTCATCTCTTTCTAGGGACCTTGCTATACTGTACAAATACAATATGTCTGCTCGACCGCATGGACCGAATTTCTTAGCAACACACCTGACTAATAACTGCCAGAAAATATTACAATACACAATGTGCTGTTTTTTCTAAATAAACAAAAGAAGTCTAAATGCCGAAAATGTAATAAAATATCTCCAGGTATGCAGGTGTGAATTTGTCTTTTGTCGGCATTCCAGTCATAATAGTATTATTATACTAAATCATTGAGTAACTTCTGAGTAACTGATTTCTATGAAGGAATATTATACGTCAAACTGTTGATTTTTGAAAAAATGTTGTATTTGGCGTTGGAAGCTGTAAGTCTACCCGTGCTGTACACCCCGTATAGCGCCGGGAGACACCAGCCGGTGAAGGCGCTCGGGGCGAGACAAACATTGTGACGCGTAGGCAGCGAAAGCAATCATCAAACACGACCTATCGCATTTGTAATATATTATTAAGAATTCACATAATATATGACGTGAAAACCATTTCATCTACTTTATTAGCTGTTGTATTAGGATCACTTTGTATCTAAGAAAGATATTATCATCGTCATCCGAGCGTTAAATCCCGGTTGCGTTCGGAGCGTTCACTCAATCGCTTAATTTACCGCCTATTTTTTCTACTCCAATTCGCGCGGTACCTTCCCCCGCTTTGAGACTATTGCACGCATGTCATCCTTCACAACGTTAAGCCAACATATCTTGGGCCTTCGACCGGGACCTGGCGGAGGCGGTATGGCTAGACATTTGTTCCCCACATAATTAGCCGGTCTCCGTAAAACGTGGCCGTACCAGCTTAAGCGGCACTCTTGCAGTTTGTCTACTATGTCACGGACAAGAAGTCTTTCGCGGATGCCGAAGTTCCTGAACCGGTCTTTCCGCGTCACTCCACACATCTATCGCAGCACATTCATCTCCGTGACACACAGTCCTTGCTTGTGTCACTCAAGTATAGGCCACGTTTCACCCATTCAAAAGGATAGGTCTAATAATGGATTTATAGATCTGTTTTAATCTTACTTAATTTAACCGCCATTTGTGGTGAAAACCGTAAAATTATTGGAAAGTAAACGAAATATTTAAAAGCCTTCATTAACTGCAGTTCTATCTTTAATCAATAAATTCATTAAGTTGAAGGGGTTCAAAAAGAAAAAGGTAAAGGTTTAGAAGTCAAAGCTCTCAAAAAGTAACTAAAAAGCATTGAACATAACTAATTTTAACAAACACTTAAAAAGGTATTTAAGGCTTCTTTTCTAGTGAAATGCTTATATTTAAAATCTATTTCCAATTTCATTTGAATGAAAAAATAAATGCGTTCTCACAAACGCAGTTTTACAGGAGATTAAATTTCTTTTTGAAAAAGATTTTTTTGTTGAAGTTCTTCTTTAATAGTTGTTAGTAATTAAATACGTTATTTGTTTTATTTTAGTATTCTCTACTCAAATATCTTAGTTAAATTGTATGTACGAGTATCAACGTATTTTTCATGTAATTATTTCATCTTTTTTATTGTAATATAGGTTCGCGTTTGATGATTATCTCATAGGTAAAGATATGGTCTACTTAGTCTCTAACTTTTGTATTGCAAAGCTAGCATAGAAAATGTTCTAGGTGGCAGAACTTTAATAACATTTTTAAAGGTTCCAGAAATTTTTCGTGGTTCAAAACCTGAAGACGTTTTGTCGCCGCTACGACACCCTCCACTATGCGTGACGTAACAGACTACGAATATGTCTACGAACAATACAAAATACTTGCGCGTAGCAACACAGGGAGCTACGATAGCGCTCGTAGCTAGATGAGCATTACGTCATACATTGATGCATGCAAAGACTCAACACAACATAAGCAATACTACGTATCAACGTTTGTATTAACACTTTTTGTTCTAGTAACACCAATGTCTTGTTCTTTGTTGAACTCATATTGCTTTTGCACGCCTGGTACTTACATCGTGAAAGGATATAACGACTAGAAGTAACTTTTCTAAATTTAAAAATAAAACGGCCAAGTGCGTGTCCTACGTAAATTGAAAGACTTCTTAAAAATTACGAATGTCCACCAATTGTCGATTTCGGTAAACATTGTATATCCCAAGCTAAGTAACTTACGTTTGTGTTATGGGTAATATATAACAAATCACATTGGGGCCGATCCAACACCATGCCAAGAATCGAACCCGGAGCCTTCCATTCAGGAGTATTCCAGTCAACTGGGACGACAAAAGTTTAACCCACTAAACAACAGAGGCAATGTAATTAAATTGACTTCATCACTGTCGATATTTCACATAGTAACAAATTAGCATTATTAGATGCCGTCGAAGATAAATGCACACTTGCCTGTCGTAAAACGCAGTTTGTTGCCACCGGATTAAGGAATTCTTTTGTGTACTCTGTGTTTAGAAATTGTAATTAAGACAAACATGCTATTGTTTGTCTACTTGTTTTATGGCCGTTATTAATGTCGAACTTATCCTTATTGTTCGACTTTGTTGGCCGTTCGCAGGTGTGCAATTATATTTTCTTGGCGGGAGAACCCAGCCCACGCAATCGATTGTGTATTGTATAGTTTACTATAAAACAATGCCAGAAAGGAGGGGTGGGGTAGTCAAGCGAAGACTACGATACTAGTAAGACGTGTGTAGTACATTCGATGTGCGATATAGTGACGGACTTGCGCGTGTTATTAAATTGTACAGTATTACATTGGGACTTATTGTGTCCAGTCATTTTGTGCCTCTTTTATACTTGTTTGTACAGTTCTAATAAAGTGTATAGTAATTCCAACGGCATTTTAATTCGAGTCCTGTGTAGCTCGTAATAGTGTTTAATTATAATAATTTAATTAATATTTTTCTTTTTCTATTCATAATAAAAAATTCTTTCAATTTCAATAAAGCATTAATTTATTTCAAAGTATAAAATCCTCAACGAGTACTAGGAGTGCATAGCCGTGATAGAGTTCCTTCAAAGTGGAAATTTTTAATTAATCCCAGATTACCGGAGTAACCACAGCTGGCCGGTGAAATCCGACGAAGCAAAAAGTTGCTGAGACCACTGTATGATTTGTTTAAAGAATTTAAAAAAGAAGATAATTTTGCAAAACATTTTTGTACGGTAGTGAATTCTTTCGATGGGAACGAAAAAGCGTGATGTCATGAATTTAATCATTTAAACATAATGCTCATACAGAAAGAGTTGGAAATATTTTGAAGTTTTGAAGATCATGAATCAAATTTAAACTAGAGCGTTTGCTACATAACTATACCCTACTCTTGTCTTGCATGATTTCCAAATTAGAGAAAAAACAAATAAAGGAAAACGCTGGATTATAAAAAAAAACAAGATCGTTTACCTATCGTAACATACGGCCCTTTTAATTTTCATTAAATCTATATTTTAACGGTTTTAAGCGAGGCATTTGATTTTTATTCGACGTTTCGGCCACTTTTCAGTAGCTGTGCTTATAGGAGACATAGATAGACTTCGCTTTAATTACTCCACGGTAATTTGGAGCAATCATAATTGACCTGCAGAGGTGATAATGAGTCTCACTAATGAAAGTCGAGAATGAAAAAGAGCGAAATTTAAAAAAAAAATATTACGCAAACCAATTATGATTGGTCCGCAGAAGTGATAAACATTCTCACTAATGATAACAAAATATTAGTATTACTCCACATTACCGCAGAATAATTAAAACAGTCTTTCTTTGCCTTCCGTTATCAGAGGTACTAAAAATTGCCGAAACGTCCAATACATTGAAATAAAATGCCGCGCTCAAAACTGTTAAAGCATAGTTAATTAAGTGTATTTTTATTCATGTTTGTTCATAGTTCATGAACCATTAAACACTTTCATTTCAAACACATTTTTACTTAATATTTTCTTAAGTTTTAGCTACTTGTATACATAATAAAACTGCGTTTTAACGATTTTAAGCGCGGTAATTTATTTGATGTTTGGTTATTCCGACGTTTCGCCGCTTTTCAGTGGCCGTGGTCTGGACGACAAACAACAATTGTCGACGAGTATTGATAAAGTTTTATTTAGCCTACCGCCACCTTGTTCATTTTAATTATTTAGTTTTAATTTTGTTCATGTTTATTATTTACTCTATGGGAGCCTGATCTAATTTACCACCGCTTCACAATATGCTATGGCTTGAAGAGAAGAAGCGGCGCAAGAAACTCTTCAGCAAACATGCCTAGCTCTAAAATATATATTTTTTATTTAATAACCAAATATCAAATAAATTACCGCGCTTAAAACCGTTAAAGCGTAGTTTTATTACACATTTCTACTCTTGATTTTCTTATAATTCGCAGCATACTAAAAGGACTTCAGGACTCGATGTTCTTATCGATTATTGTAAGCGATGTCAATATCATTTTATTGTTCATACCATAATAGGTGGTTATGATGAAATATGGAGAGACCAAACCTTCCCCTGTTTACGACAGGCCATTAATTTGTCTCGATTATGTATCGAATAGCGGTGTCCAAAATGCTTTCGTATTTCAAATCTAGATGTTTGTGACGGGTCATGTTTTATAACCTAAATAAATAGAAGCTATTTTTACTTGCGTACTACTATGCTTGGGTTAGCCGACAATTTTTGTTGATTATTTTCTTTGAGTTAGCTCATAGGGTTCGATGGTGAAGCGACAAAACGAAGCTTTTATGAGGTCGTCATATTCGTCTGTCTGTAGCTGTATTGTACTATTACTTTCGTCGTAAGATGCTTTGGTTAGCAGACAATTTTTGTTGATTATTTTCTTTGAGTTAGGTCTTAGGGTTCCATAGTGAAGGGACAAAACGAAACTTTTATCATTTCGTCATATTCGTCTGTCTGTTTTTCTCAGTCATGAACAGCAAATGAATGCTCTGTAAGATATAGCAATGGACCATAAGTTCACTATTTAAACATCATTAAAAACTGTAACTGATTGCAAAGAACATGTATGTGTGTTGTACTTAGATCATATAATAAACCTTTATGAATATATTTATAAGAAACATGATTGTGATAATCAAGGACAAATGTACGGAAGGAATGTCGAATTTTTCGGATGTCTATATATTACTGACCACACTTTTACCTTACCATTGGTAGACAATATTACTTGTATTGAGGTATCGTTAAATTTTAAACTATAAGAGCTGCACACGTCTAATCATTGCAGAGGACAACGAATTACTGGCTAGCGCAGCGCGGAAGCGCACATATTAATAGTTGCTCTATCGCGCTCTTAAATCATCCGTCCCACTCACACACTGTGCTATACATTGTATTAGCAATATGACTTGTTAATATTTGTACTTAAGGTTACCGTTTCAAAAATACATTAGTTCACTTCAGTTCACATCAGCACTCGACAGTATATACTACTTTCTGCCATCTAAAGTATCATTTAGCTTCTGCCTTGCACTGCTACAAAACAATTACTCCATTGAAATGTTACATAAGATTTGCATTTGTTCCAAGATTGTCTAATTAACTACCGAGGGAGTAATGTAAACATTTATACAATGACTATTCCTGACGGTATTGTACGAATACACGAAAAACTTTTACAAAAATTTAAGTAATTTTTATAACCTACCTCTGTTACGACTATAGTGAGTAGTCCGTGAAAATTATTTAGCAATATTAAACAAGGTACGGCAACATAAAAAAACGAACTTTTTGTTAGATTTTTTAGAAAGACTACTAAAAATAAAAAAAATTACATCTTACAATCTGCGCCAAGTAAAACATAGAATTACTATTAGTCCATTGAAATTTTACATGAGCTTTGCATTTCTTGGAGGATGCAATTTTATTTTTGGGACATGTGTGGGGGGTCAATAGAAGCTTAACCTCAAGTTTGTGGGGCGCCACCTTTGTCCCACGGCCGCCATCTTGGAAAAAGTGGTGAAAACACTTTTTTCGCGATATCTCGGAAACTTATTTTTTTCAGTCCTAACTCTTTTCTTTACCATAGAACTTACCAAATTTAACTTATCGAATGTTAAGCAGGTAGAAAAGGTCCCCCGTTTTCCCCGCCACCTATGAGGTAGATAGAGTCCGTAGGCGCATTTTTTTATGTCTGTTGTGGCGAAACATGCATCAACTTTATGGAGATATCAAAGTTAATTAAAGAAAATGAATTTGAAGATGAACTTCCAACTACGACTCCAATTTTAACTCCTGTCATTCCTCAAACTTTCAAATTTGACGTTGATTTAGATTCTGAGCCCCCCTGGACCATCGAAGAAAAGTCGATTAGAGTAGCTAGCTAATAAGTTATTAAAAATATTATGATGTCGAGGATTACCTTATAAGCAAGATGTCCGTGGAGTAGGCCTACTGGGGATACCACGTAAAAAAACGCGCCCACGGACTCTACTTCATAGGTGGCGGGGAAAACCTTTTCTACCTGCTTAACATTCGATAAGTTAAATTTGGTAAGTTCAATGGTAAAGAAAAGAGTTCACACATTCACATAAAAAAATTCACACTTTTTTGCTTATAACTTCTTTAATTTTTAATTTAGAGCAAAATGTTACATAACATATTTGTAGGCGAAACAATTTTCTACAAATTAAGACTTGCAAATTTTTTTTAAGACGCATAGTTTCCGAGATATCGCGAAAAAAGTGTTTTCACCACTTTTTCCAAGATGGCAGCCGGGGGACAAGGTTGGCGACCCCACACACTTGAGGTTAAGCTACAATTGACCCCCCACACATGTCCCAAAATTAAAATTGCGTCCTCTAACAAATGCAATATTCGGCCCTTAAATTGTAAGATTTCATTGGAGTAAATGGGAAGGCAAGTGTTACGCAATGTCTATCACAGTAGTCATAGATTATATTAATATCACATAGACAATCGTCATAGATAATGATATGATCCTGGCAACACTGATGTAATAGCTATTTTTAGCAATGTTGTAATGTTGTGCAGGAACGGAGAAAGAATATAATTTCCTGCGGCCGGGCGGCCTGTCGTAAGAGGCGACAAAACAACCCACAGCCAGGTGGTAGGGCATTTGCCCGACTGGATGGCTATCACCCCTGGTCTAGAGTATGTCGCCATAACAACCTTGGGTTGTGTTCCGGCATTAGTGACCAGGTTCCAGTCTCCCTTAAGAGAGCAGCAGCGCATTTGTAGCACCTTTGGTGTTGCAAATGTCCATAGGCGATGGTAACCACTTTCCAATACGTGGGCCGTCTGCCTGTCTGTTGTTCTCCCGCAATAAAAAAAAAAATGTTATTATTTTGTAGGGTAGTTTCGTAGTATTTTCGTATAAAAGGGCGGTGTGGCGTGTCGACGGTGTTCATTGCTTACTGTGCGGTGTGAATAGTCACACCAAAGTCTGAATAATAAAGGGGAAACTCTGCCTAAATAGTTAATATTTGGTATATATGGTATTTTATTACCCAAATCTCTGCAAGGCTGTTTACACAAGTAAATCCACAGTAGTAGAAATCTGTCAAAATAGATGCGAAACCCTAGAAAGTAAATTTGTTAGGATGTTTTTCCAGAGATATTCGATACATGACATCATTCGTCAGTAGCGAGGGCGAAACAATGCACAAGTTCGGACCCTCGACGTCTCGAAAGTTGCCGAAAGCCAGTTGGTACTCGTTACCCTTTTAACGACGACCGTCTGAGTTATTGGAGCGATTTATCGTACGTGATTTTTGACAAGTTTGGGAAATTTATTATAGGTGCTGCGATTTAATTTGTGTTTACGATCGCAATACTTGCATAAAGTCGTAGAGTTTGAATTCGTAAAGTTATATGCTGAATTAGTATAGCCAGAAGGCTGGTTCGTATTTCGCGCAACGAATCAGCATTGCCATACAGCGTGGCAATGCTGCCAGACTTCTGGGCGCGCTTCCCTTTGGCAGCGATTCGTTACGTTCTTTATATTATATTATTTATAATTTAATTTATTTTTTATATAGCCACACTCAATTCAATTTATTTAATACAAAAATGGGTATACAAAAAGGTGTTAAATTTAATGTAGTACGTTCCTACGTGAAATTTATAACATCTTGGAGAACTCTCCAAATTCCGCATTTCGGCATGCACCTATATAACTATAGACAAGTATCCTGCTTACAAATTATGGTATAATATATTTATCTAATTGTTTAATTAATTATTTAGTTTTTTTTATTGCAGGAGTTCAGCAGACATGCAGACGGCCCACTTGATGGAAAGCGGTTACCATCGCCTATGGATATTTGCAACGCCAAAGGTGCTACAAACGCGCTGCTGCTCTCTTAAGGGAAACTAGCTAATAAAAATGTCAACTAATAATTAATAATATAATTATAAAAATGTGTATTAAATTACAACGATGTTAATTAAATTAAAAAGTAACGTAGAGTCAAGGTACATAATATTTTGTATGTAGATACATAAGGTACTTAATTCATGAAATTTATATTATATTTTTTTTCATTTAAATATTCATTTATACTATAAAGATGTAGTTATCTTAAAGAATTATTAACTTAAGGGGCAATTAAACCTGTGTTAAAATTTATTTTAAACTAGACTCACAGTTTCTCTCTAGTAAACTTGAAACCCGTAACCTGCGAAGCTCTTACATTTTTAGGTCTAAAGTGTATTTAGTATTTTATTAAGTTTTGGCAACTAGTAATATATGATAAATTCACTTTGTAACGGTTTTAAGCGCAGTAAGTTATTTGATTTTTATTATTCCAATGTTTCGGCCACATTTCAGTTGTCGTAAATTACCGCGCTTAAAACCGTTAAAACATAGTCTTATTATCTAAAGTGTATTTTTAAGTCCTGCTTATTATCGACAATGAATTTTATGAACAAGTTACTCGGGATACAAAAAAGGACACCGGTTATCTTTCATCCAGAAAAAAGTTCTATTCCCGAGAGATGAGATGATAACTTGAGGACGGTCGTTGTTTAAATAGTTAAAATATGTGGTGAATCACTGTCCATTGGTCCCGGGGCCCATTACTTCAGTTTGCATAATTCGCCAGTTATTTTTGTTCTCTTACCGATATGCTTATAACAAATTTATATATTATAACACGGATTCCCAAAGTGATCGATATCGACCCCCAGGGGTTGAAACAGACGAAAACTGATTTTGGGGGTCAGCGAGGCTTAAAAACGACTCCTATTAAATGACGCAAGTTTTTATCTGCAGCTTTCAAGATACTGTATAAGTTGTGTTACTTGTTATAAGAATGACTAATATTTTAGTAGGAAGTATCATTGCTGTACTTTAAAAAAACCTCAACAAGTTGATAAGCAAGCACAAATTTATATAAAATGAAAAACTCGCCAAATCAATAAGCGTGCAGAAGTTCGTGAATGATAATGAGTCCGAGCGTACTAGTCTTTCAAGCACGTTTTGATTTGCTCTGTATTTGACACGTTTAATGAAATCATGATCAAGTCCAAACATGCTTCTAATATTTTACTCTCTAACAAGGTTGCACTTTTAAATTGGTAAGTATTTCGTATCAATACAAATATAAACTAGACTTTATTTTACTCTAAAATGAACCCTTTTCTAAAATGAACTGATACCTCAGACCACAGACAGGGTCTGAGGTATCAGTTCATTTTAGAAAAGGGGTCTTTTGCCCAAAATATTTGGGAATCCCTGTATTAGACAAAGGCATAGTTCGTTGAGCGACTAAAATGCAGTGTAAGTGGTATTATCAATTGCTATATGGAAGTGTGGTGCCGTAATGGTTAGCGCACGCGCCCCTAAATCGAAGAGAGCGGGTTCGGTCCTGACCGGAACGCATGCACCTCTTAGTCAGTTTTCTGATCTAATGTGCATATTGTTACAATTACCACGTGTTAAAAACGGTGAAGGAAAACATCGTGATGCAACCTGCACATCGAGATAACCGATGTGTCAAACCTGTCAAGCCGCCTTGGATAAGCGTGGCGGGTATACTGTCCGTTCCCCCTATAATGGGAGGCCCGAGCCCAACAGTGGGACATGTATGGGCTGACATTATTATATTATATTTATTATATTATGTTATATATATGGACGACATTTTCAAACCTGTATAAACAAAATAAAATACTTTGACTGAAGAATTTTTACATGAATAATGCAGTTGGTCGATGGAAAGGACAATGGGCTCGTTTTTTTTATATGCGAAAGGCGTCGTAATTCCATATACTCCCCTCTTGTCCTCAGGCAACGAATATCATGCGTAATTCATGAAACTCTTAAATCGTTTTTAAGGACGCAATATATTAATTAAATTCCTTTCTTTCACACATTTAATTAATAGCACAATAACCTTAAAGGACATCGATGTTGTTACAAAATATTCAAAAATTTCAATGAGTCCATAATATACATACATGCTACTCGTTTTATCGCTGATTGGAATTATTGTAGTTAATTTGCTACATAATCCATTGAAATCTTAGAATTTAAGGACCGAATATTGTATTTTTTAGAGGACGCAGTTTTATTTTTGGGACATGTGTGGGGGGTCAATACTTCTATTGACCCCCCACTTAACCTCAAGTTTGTGGGGTCGAACTCTACCTCATAGGTGGTGGGGAAAACGGGGGCCTTTTCTACCTGCTTAACGTTCGATAAGTTAAATTTAGTAAGTACTATGGTAAACAAAAGAGTTATAAATGAATTTAAAAAAATCTCACTTTTTTGCTTATAACTTCTTTAATTTTTAATTTAGGGCAAAAAGTTATGTGAACATATTCGTAGGCATAACAATTTGCTACAAATTATGACTTTACAAATTTTTTGTATGACGCATAGTTTCCGAGATATCGCGAAAAAAGTGTTTTCACCCGTTTTCCAAGATGGCGGCCGGGGGACAAACTTCAGGTTAAGCTTCTATTGACCCCCCACACATGTTCCAAAAATAAAATTGCGTCCTCTTAGAAATGCAAAGTTCATGTAAAAAAATGACAATGGACTAACAGTATATACATAGACTTTTGTTTAAATATTGCGTGTGTGCGTACGTGCATCTGTGTGTGCGTGTATGAGTGTGTACAGGCATGAGTGTTTACGTGTGTGAGTGTTTGCATGTGTGAGTGTTTCCGTGACGGCATCTTTTGTATTTGTCTGTGTGTATGAGTGAGTTTGTGTATGTTTATCCGTGCAGGAACGGAGAAAGAATACCATTTCCTGCGGCCGGGCGGCCTGTCGTAAGAGGCGACAAAATAACCCACAGCCAGGTGGTAGGGCATTTGCCCGACTAGATGGCTACCACCCCTGGTCTATAAAGTATGTCGCCATAACAACCTTGAGTTGTGGTCCGGCATTAATGACCAGGTTCCAGTCTCCCTTAAGAGATCAGCAGCGCATTCGTAGCACCTTTGGTGTATCAAATGTTCATGGGCGATGGTAACCGCTTTCCATCAAGTGGGCCGTCTGCCTGTGTGCTGAACTCCTGCAATAAAAAAAATGTGAGTGTAAGTGTGAGTGTGTATGTTGTGCCTGCAAAAGCTAAATTACATTCGAGTTACCGTGTCGACTTCTTTGTTAGTAAATTGTAACAGCAACGACAGCAAAAAAATGTCTATCCCACGAAAACGATGTCACTTGTCTGTATAAATTAGCTCTGTGCACAGTTCCATTTTAGGCAAACCGTTCAACATTTTTCACATAAAGCTCAAAAAAAAACAAACACACATACACTGTCAACGATTTTAAAAGTAATATACCAAGGCAGTACAAGCTGATATGTTTATTTGCAAGGTTTTCAAGGGAATCGCGTCAATCGAGTGAGTTATTTGTAGAATCTTGGATGAAAGCATTACGTGTGCTATCGCAATATGTGAAAGGGGGCTGCCGATGCCGATAGATAGCTTTGATCCCCGAGACAAGCACAAATAGGACTAACGATATCTTTCATGGAAAAATTCTGAAGTATTTTAAACTTTATTTTCTAGACATGTTTGCTTATTCATATATTTGTACCTACCATTTTAATGAAAGATATACTTATCATTATTTATACGTACAGTAAAATATAAATTACAATGTCTTACGTTGATTTGTGTGCAGGTCTCGGCGTCGGTCGTCTTAAATTTCTGCCTAATGGGGCGCCATGTTACTTAGGGTTCACTTGTTAAATTAAGCATCCTTAAACTTTTTTCCGTTAAATAATAACTGTGTATATTATCTATTTTTTGCAAGTAATCAGATTTATAGTAGAAATGTGAATTTTTGAAATGGGCCTTCAAGGCCAAATTCTAAGCTATACGAAATGGCCAAAAACACTTGAAGGAGTCTTAAGGCCGATTTTAACGAAAACTAAAATGATATCATTAGATTATTGATTGATTAGTGTAAAATAACTTAGGCTTCGAATTAAATTTACATAATATCTGTTAAAACATTAAGTTTCATCATTTCCATATTGAATAAAAAAAACATCGTTTAAAAAAACTGACTTCAAAAACTAAAAAGTATAAAATAATAAACATTTTTGACTAAGAATTTATTTAGTTTATTAAGAGACAAAATAGTTTAAAATTTTCTACATCTTGAAATCGGTGCCAAGTAAATCATAACTTAATAGTAAATGGACTATGTACCAGTTCACTTGTTTGCAGAAATAGAAAAAGTTTCTTCCTTTCCTTTTATGTATGCTACAAGACAATAACTGTGCCGTATGTTCATATATATTTGACCACGATACCAGTCACCCCAGACTTACGTGATTTTAGGAAAGACGAAATTTTTAGGATCGGTAGTTTAATTAAACTTATAAAGGAATATATATTCACTAACCTGAAAGCGGAACCGTTTTTCAGGTAGCAGGTATCAAAGGTGGAAAAAACCACACTAACTTACGTCAAAGTAACAAAGCAAATTTTTATATATGTCATAAATTATATGATATTGTTATAAATAAAGACCTACAGTTACCAGACACTTCCTATACGCCATAACTTGTGACAGTCACATTAAAAAAATGAGCGAAATTACGTCATTTTAGGAAGACTGAATTTTTTACATATTATCAACTATAATATTTTCTAATGAGGCAGACAAATCTGACGGGTGAAACATTCACCAAGACTCGTTAAGAGTTCCGTTGTGCGAGGAAGCGCGAAAGCTTTATTAAAGCTTGGCTACAGAACCAAACTAAAATTTATGACGTATCAAGCTTCGCTTTTTACTTTGCCATTAAGTAATCTCTAAGATGAAATATATTACGAAAGGACCGCTTTTGGAGGTTGTTTTATTTTTTAATTTTCTACCAACAAGTTTTAAAAATATCTTCAAACTGAAGTTTGGATTTATTTTATTTTTAGGTGACATAATTTATGTGAAGCATATTAAGAAATACCTAGATGAACCAAAAAGTTCTTAGAAGTGCATATATAAAACCTTTTTGGGAGAAGTTCGATATTCAAATTAAAGAGTGTTAATATTTGGGACAACTGTCACTTGTTTTTTCAGTTTGTTCACACGTAATAAACACAACGCAAAATTATGTATAAAAGTGAGTTACATGCGGTGATAAAATATCTGAGCTTGAAAAAAATGTCTACGAAAGAAATGTTTTCGGACATTCAGCAGACATTAGAGGTGATGCTGTACTCCATTCTACGATTGTATACTGGGTGGATGACTTTAAAAGGGGTAAATCAAGCTATAAAGATGACCCACGTTCTGGGCCGGAATTAAAAATATTTTTTGATTTTTTTACAGATCGATAGCAAATTTTATGTGATATATTTATTCCGGTAATCTCGTGGGAATTTTCCCGGGAGCTGTTCGAAGTTGATCGCGTGCTTAAAAATTAGCTTATTCCGACAGTTTTCATTAACACGATAGCTTACATTATTTATCAAATGTTATTGTACTTTCTGCCCCGGGAACCACGCGGGAATTTCAAGTCATGCGTGGTCACAGTCGCATGGATATTCTAATTATTAAATAATAACAGGTTTTTGTGTAATTAAAATTAATATTTATTTAGTAGGAAAGTTTATTAAATCGCTACAAGTTAGATATTATGAACATGTCAGCCATATCGTCCTATTTCAAATAAACTTTAACCAACATTGAAAAGAGGTAGGTTTTAAGAGACAACACGAAGTTTTTGGCTTACTTCGAAATAACAAAGTGCTTGTGATTTGAGTGAACAAATGATAGAATGAGTGCTGAAAGTTTAATATTGAAATGGACGAAACCTGAGAACAATGAAATAAAACAAGAAATAACAAATATTAGGCCCGTTGTAGATTAAAGAAATGTTTATGAATAAATCGCAGTACGGTAGCTCACCAAATAAGACAACCGTGTCGTCTGCCATCATTACCATTATTACCACCTAGGTGCTGAGAAAGGAAAATTCACACCTGCAGCCCTGTAGAAACACATTTTATTACCTTTTCGGCATTTAAACTTCTTTTGTTTGTGTTTAAAATTTGTGATTAAAAAAACAGCCCTTTGTGTACTGTAATCTTTTATGACAGTCATTAGTCAGGTGTGATTCTAGGAAATTCGGTTCTCACGGCCGGGCAAACATATTGCATTCGTGCAGTATAAAGCAAGGCATCGATTGATGGACGAGGCAGTCGAACGTAACAAAAAAGTAACCCGCTGAAAGTGTGTAAGCAAAAATTCTTAAAATGTTATAGTCAATCTGTTATTGGTTAATAAAATTTTTGAGCATAACTACTGGGCCAGCGAAACGAAACGACTACCTATCAGACTTGCCATTATATACATTTGGGTAAGAAAATACCAAATATTAAATATTTGGACAGGGTTTCCCCTATTTTATAAAATGCTACCAATTACAAAACAATAATATTACAACATTGCTAAAAATAAAAATTACATCATAGTGTTGCCAGAATCACAAAATAATTATAACATTATAGTTACTGATGCACTAAATTATCTAGACGATAATTTAGTGGACTTATAAAATTAACTAACTAGTAGAAAATTATATTATAATTCGAATCATCTGATAAATCGACTACAATATATTACCTATGGTACCGACAAACACTATTATAAATCGAGTTATTTAAATGAATCGACTAAAAATATTATTATCTATGACGGTTGTATATATGATATTAATGTACTCTATGGTTCTTATGACTACTATGATGGAAGCCTTGCAACACTAGACTTAAATAAAAGAGTCGCTAAGTAGCTTAGTTACGATTTTATAGAGGTTCTGTTTTATTCAAAATGGCTAAAGACCCGTAAAACCAGAAAAACAAATAGTTCTTCAAAGTTAAAGCGACACAAGATGGCATCACATTTATCTTTAGGGAAGCCGGAAAAAGGGAGGCAGGGATGATTCACGTCGAAGGGGAACATCCAGACGTCTAGGTAATTGAGCTAATTTGCATTTCTATTATTGAACATAGGATTTTACAAGATCGTATTGATTAAAATGCTCTGTGCACATTATTCACAAACCTATTATCATTTATGTTACGTAGTTATTTTCGCAAAAATATGAACCCTATACCTTTGTTATATCTGTCCATGTATGTATGTGAGCATTTTTCTCAAAGGTTATTGGGGTTTTGTATGAAATTTTTAAGTGTATCATCTAAAATCTTATAAAATTCTTAACATGCCTTGTATATATTAAAGCTATATTGAAGAAACAAATCCAATTGGAATAGACTGGAGGAACAATGGAGAAGACGATGCAATATTTTTTCGATTTCTTGTCTGTTTGTTCAGAATCCACGTAAAAACTACTCGGCAGACTTGGATGCGATTTTCATTGATTGACAGCTAACTCTTAGACTTAACCTCTGTGCTACTTTTAATCCCAAAAATCCAGCGGGATTTTTCTGAAAATTATTTACAATTACCAGAATAAAAAAACCGAATTCAAATGTGATTTTTACACTGATCGATAGCAAATTATGTAATTAAATGAATCTGGCGAGAATTTTCCCACCAGCGGTTTGAAGTTATTCGGATGAATAAAACTTAGCTAATTCCAAAACTTTTAAATTATTTTTTAATTATGTGACACTTTGTGTCGCGGGAAGCCCGCGGGAATTTCAAGTCAAGCGTGGACGAACTCGCGGGTATTGCCTCGTATAGGTATAATAGCACTGGGAGCCGCTTATCGCTTCAACGGTGTCATTTGTCAAAGTTCAAAATTAAATAGACTGATTAATGAGTGGACGGCGTTCAAAATTAATTTGGTCATATTATTAAGCTCTCAAGTAAACAAATTAAAGTGTTTGCATAAATTTTAATATAAAATTATATAAATCTCGTTCAATTTAATATTTTCGTGTGGCAACACTAAAATGTCGAATTTAAGTTATGTTGTGGATTAGTACTAAATAAAATTTTCAAGTGATAACTTCTTACGGGAGGGTACACCGCACCGTTACGTAATTCGTTACGGCGTCTGGCTTCCCTTTCTCTCACGCATACGGCAGCGGTAGGCAGGGTCCTCCCTCACTCTAACCCACAGCGCTAGCCGTATTTCGGTAATTAGATTAAATAATGATACTAATAATGTACATGCACAAAATTCTAATGTACATATTCAAGAATTTCTGTAACTAAGAATAAAATATATTATATAATCAATAAAAGATTTTATTATAAAAAATAACCTTTCCTTGCATTAGCATATTAACATACATAAAATTTAAGTAAATACCTAAGGTTTTCTCTAGTTAAACAATTTCAATAATAAATAGTTGAACTTAGATTACTTACTTTAAGTTATCACCTCTGTCGGGCGTCCCGAGACGAACACGTTTGTTTTTTAGCATCATGGGAAACAGCTACAAGATTATAGTTAAATGAGACCCGATCAAAATAGGACTATACGTAAGTATATCAAGAAAAAAAGTTCATTTTTAAATGCATGAGGGTAAAAAGCGCGTCTATAAAAAGCGGTCGTCTCCCGGCTGGATGTCATTTAGAGATTCATCCCATAAAACTGATGGGTGCGTAGACATGTCGCCTCGGGCTTTTCTAATTAAGGACGTGGTACACGCGAACGCGACAGAAATACTCGTAATTAAAAAAAGTCATCATTCATTAGTATTGTAAATGTAAGATTAATAGTTAGAATAGTCTATATAATAATATAAAATAGCCTATATAATAATATAATATAAAATATAGCATCTTATTATTAACGACTTGAACGTAATCTATACAGATGAATAACATTGAAGTATATATTTATAGATAGATAGATAGATAACACTATTGCTCACCGAATATAAAATTTCAAATAAACACAATTACAATATTGTCATGGTAGAAACAATAGGCGGCTTTATCGCTTAAAGCAATCTCTTCCAGGCAACCTAACTTAAGGAATAATTTAACCTAATCTGGCGATGTAGGCGCTGCAGATTATAAGTTATATAATAAGTAAACATACTTAAATTACATATTTTATAAATTACTAGCGACCCGCCCCGGCTTCGCACGGGTGCAATTATAAAAACATAGCGGCCCGCTCCGACTTGCACGGGCATCACTACATAGAAACCTCTAAAATTAGCAATGTTGCCTTAGTATATGATGCATGTATTATACATATAAACCTTCCTCTTGAATCACTCTATCTATTGGAAAAAACCACATCAAAATTCGTTGGGTAGTTTTAAAGATTTAAGCGCACATAGGGATATAGGGACAGAAAAGGCGACTTTGTTTTATACTATGTAGTGATAGTGAAGTACACATTTTTAAATTACTTTATAAATTAAAAATAGTGTTTTCTGATTGCGCTGCTAAATGCAGGTGATGTTTAGCCTCTATGACAGTAAACAGTGTTTTTAATCTCAAAATAACAATTATTTTTACTAAATGTATATGAAGGTATTTTTTTATTACATGAGTTTAGCAGCTGTCTGCTACGAGACGGCCCATCTGATGGCAAGTGGTTACCATCGCCTATGGACATTTGCAACACCAAAGGTGCTACAAATGCGCTGCTGCTCTCTTAAGGTAGACTAGAACCTGGCCACTAATGCCGAAACACAACTCAAGGTTGTTATGGCGGCATACTTTAGACCAATGGTGGTAGCCATTCAGTCGGGCAAATACCCTACCACCTGGCTGTGGGTTGTTTTGTCGCCTCTTACGACAGCCCGCCCGGCCGCAGGAAATTGAATGCTTTCTCCGTTCCTCCACTGACGAAAGTATATACGGTACCTACTTGTAACAAAAATCATTTTTTGACATTTTTGTCTATCTGGGTTTTCCATTTAATTTCTGAAAAATGTGGACCTATTTTAACGAGACTTTCATTGGCAGATAGCTGATGTTATACGGAGTAAGTTACTAAAAAAATCACGCGGACGAAGTCCACCGCCAAATTAGTTATTAAGGTCTAATAGTAGTTATAAACTTGCTTAGCCGGTATCTATGATATCTGAAATAAAATAATTAGAAATTCAGGTGATACAGAATTTAAGAGCCTGGTGTACCAATAATTTTGGTGAAGAAGGCTGATTCGAACTATCAGCCGACCTTGGTTGTATCGATATTAATGATCACTTTCGATGTTCTTATCTATTTGACCATCTTAGCTGCTCCTTTCTAAAAGACGCTAAACGCGAATATAAAAAAGATTTTTATACAAGCAAAGTCGCATTAAAATATAGTTCTCCTATAAACCAACCACCTAACATGCGATAACAGTGTGAAGAGATATTTCAATATTAACACTGAATAATGGCGAACCTTCGTCAAAAGCGGTGTCACTCTGAGGAAACGCCTAATGTGGGTAATTTGCACCTTTGTAATCCTTTTCATATGAATTTCAAAACGTATGATTATATTTGGATAACTTTTCTACTTCGGAAACCAATTTCAGACTTTTTTATTGTAGGAGTTCAACAGACAGACAGACGGCCCACTTGATGGAATGCGGTTACCATCGCCTATGGACATTTACAACAATAAAGGTACTACGAATGCGCTGCTGCTCTTTTAGCAGACTGGAGCCTGGTCACTAACACGACACAAAGTTGTTATGGCGGCAAACTCTAGACCAGGGATGGTAGCCATCCGGTCGGACAAATATCCTACCACCTAGCAACGTGGCAAGGGGTTCCATAGACGCGCTTGTTTTGTTTTCAGATGCATTATTAATTTAGTGTGAATAAAACAAAGTAGCATAAAAAATCTAACAACAACAAAAACTACAAACTGCCACCGACCCAAAATGAGCCTTGGCCTCCGAAATGAGAATACTCCACTCCTTGCTGTTCAGCGCTGTCTCCTGCCAGTCATAGGCATGAAGCTCAAGCTTCATGCTTCAAACTTCATCAACCACAAAGGCGTCAAATATTAGGCCGTTGAATAGTATCGGGCAGTAGTTCTTGTCACTGCAAGTACTGAAGATAAAAGTACGAAAGTTAAGTTTATGAGATCCTTTTTGTTATCAGCGTAGATAGTTTTCCATGTTCTATAGCCTATAGCATAGATAATGTAATTAAGACCTCCTCTGTTTAAATTGCTTTTAATAGAAATATCTCACTTAAACTAAAATATCCATCTAAAATATTTCGATTTTGTAGTGTTTTTCCTGCAAGTCCCATGTAAATAGGTTCTTTCTAGGTAAGCGTGCTCGATCTTAGACCATACTCCGTTCATAATAGAGCGAGATTATGGTCAAACGCGAACTTATATAATAATAAATATATTCAAAACAGCTTCAATACCTTTATATAACTTTTTGAACTATTCAATTCCGACATTCCTTTCGAAAGGTATCACGAGTTTAAAAATGTAAGTATTAGAACATGCGGCCATGACGCTTTTTCGTGAGTGAAAAATCGTAGGACCCCCCCCCCGTCTGTATAGAAGTTTCACTTCAAGAGATCATAG
This sequence comes from Dendrolimus punctatus, assembly GCA_012273795.1. Classification (NCBI taxonomy): domain Eukaryota; kingdom Metazoa; phylum Arthropoda; class Insecta; order Lepidoptera; family Lasiocampidae; genus Dendrolimus; species Dendrolimus punctatus. Next base: position 5,552,035 of record CM022530.1, on the reverse strand, counting down.
AATACTCTGTCAGTAGATATATGAAACATTAAATATGTGCGGATATTTTTCTATTTAAGAGGTGTAAAAAGTCAATAATCTAAATGAGATTTCCTCAATTGACGATTTGTACAAGCTCTACCAAAAAAATGGTGCAAGTTAGAAACAATGAATAAATCTCACGTCTGTCCAGTGACAGACGTGAGATTGACAGTCAAGGCATTAGCTGTGGACGTTGAGTGACGCGATGAAAAATAGATCCAACGCCGCTCGCGAACGCCACGACATTTGATTCGCGAAGGAATCGTATTTTACTGAACTGCGTAATTGGAAATGCCAGTTTTGGAGAACGCAAGCGGCTTACTTGATACAACAATATTATATACAGTGTTGGAGCAGCAATCTCTTAATATCTTTTTGAAGTGATAACTGCTTATGAGAGGGTAAATTGCTTCGTTACGTAACGCGACGGCGCCTGTCTGTCTGGCTTCCCTTTCTCTCACGCATACGGCACCGGCAAGCAGACCCTCCTCTCTCACTCTAACCCACAACGCTAGCCGTATTTCGGTAATTAGATCAAATAATGATACTTATAATGTACACACAAAAAAAAAACTAATCTACATAATCAAAAATGGTAACTAAGAATAAAATATATGTTATAATCAATAAAGGATTTTATTAATAAATAACCTTTTTTATTGCTGGAGTAAAGCAGACGGGCTGATGCACTATCTGATAGAAAGTAGTTACCATCTTATATGGACATTTGTAACATCACGGCCTCGTAAGGGACATTGGTACCTGGCAAACTGCAAGACAGTCGCCTACGCTGACACGGTTAGGTCTTACGAAACTTAATTGGTTACATATATGGGAAGTCATGCTGGCCTGAAGTCATGAATGAATGGAAACTCTTTATTGTTCACCATAACTTAAACCTAGACATTTAATATAGGATGTCATGAAGGATGAAGGAGATGAAGTGGAGAACAAAAAGTAGAAAAGCAGATCTCAGACTCTGGAACGCTTTGCACCTAACCATGATTTAACGCTAGGCTATGCAGCAGGTTGACAACTCTTCCGCACAAAAATCGCTTTGTTATAAACCCGGTTAAAGCATAATCAATCGATCATTTATTTGCTCAAAACCATGGTGTATACATAGATCATTTATGTTACTTATAAGGTTCACACGTTTTTGCCGGTCAGGCATGCAAATTGTACATACATACTTAAAAACTATTTCAAAATTATACAAGTCAGTTAAAATGATATAATCAATGCAATGCTAATTTTCGCCTATATAATAGTTTTATGTCAATAACAATAATTTATTTATGTATTTTTCATGGCTTTTGTAATATATAATATAATAAGCAACGATGTTTTGAAAATTACCCTAAAATCTTAGTCTCTCTAACTCTATTAGAATTGAAGCTTGACTCATAAAATGTATTATTTGAAGAATAATACATAATAATAAAATTTGTATTAAATTATCATGAATTTGCATAATAAAACTACGTTTTAACGGTTTTAATCGCGGTAATTTATTTTACTTAGGTTTATCCGACGTTTCGGCCGCTTTTCAGTTGCCGTGGTCACGGAAGACAAAGATGACATTTGTCAAACGTGTATTGTCAAAGTTTTTATTCTTATTCAGCCTACCGCCAACTTGTTCATTTTAATTATTTAGTTTTAATTTTGTTTATGGATATTATTTACTCTATGGGAGCCTAATCTAATTTACCACCGCTTCACAATATGTTGAAGTTGATGCTTGAAGAGAAGAAGCGGCGCAAGAAACTCTTCAGCAAACATGCCTAGTTCTAACAATTTTTTTTTATATAATATTAAAATGAGTGGAAGGAAAAAATAAAAGAAATTATCAGTCAAGTTGGTTTGTTTCGTTGCACGCAGAAAGAGCTCACAGTGTCTTGAGGTCTGGCAGTTGGTTTTTGCTGGGTTTGGGTCTTAACAGTTTTGATGATTGGATCCCAAACAGGTGATACCTGCCAACCTTCTTCTCTATTGAATTTCTGATGAATTTGCAGTCTAACATATTATTCTCTGATAACAAATTTATGTTATAGATATTTCTTAAAGTTGCTATGCAGTATTGAGATAATTATTCAAAATAATACGTTATTCTTCCTTCTGAGTATTGTCATTAAAAGTTGTTTGTATGAGATAAACTTTAACCTTGTACTATAGACAATAATGCTTTACTCATATTAAAAAACTGTATCACTAAGTAAAAGCATTAAAAGTCAAGACGTCTAAGGCTGGTGTGCATAGACATTTAACCGAAGGTTAATTATTAAATAATCGCTGTTTAGCCATATATTTTTGTGATTATTTGAATATAACCGTCGGTTAAATGTCTATGCACAGCAGCCTAAAGCTGGTTCAAGTGACTCGAAGCTTAACGGAAAATTAAAATAAAATAATCGCTGTCTAGCCATATAGTTTTAGTGATGATATTATTTTAACCATCGGTTAAGTGTTATATCGGCCTTTTTAGGACATCACAATTAATTGTAATATATATTATTATGTCTATTTGTAATATATGTCATCTTGTCCTAAATAAATATTTTTTCTTTGTTTTTCCTTTCAAATATCTATGCTCATCAGCATAAGTTGTGAAAACACCTAAATTGATTAATTCGCAATTTGAGTACTGTGAAAATCGTGCCCGATCCGAACAAGCGTCAAAACAAATTGCTAAATTAATTAAAGTCATGTAGGTCGAAAAAGAATCGATATAATAATCTTAAAACACAGTTGAAAAATAGAAAATTTATTTTATAGATCGAATCGAATAATGTTATAAATTTAAGTTGTGGTGTCTCATACTAAGTATGTTAATTTTTTTCAATTTATTCTTTTGTTTCATTATAAAATATTATAATACTATTCTCATTTGACTATACGGTTATGTATTCAAGGAGATTAATACACTAGTTTCTTCACAATTTAACCACCATCTAAAGCAAAATTTAAATATTTTCTTTACTACACTTTTACTTTTTTTGCATAAAATTGATGGTAAAATGACCCATGACAGGCCATCTTAAGTTCTAATTTGTACTGTATATTTTACAGTATATATTACATTGTACAGCACTCAAAGATCAGGCATTAAAGCTATTTTAAAAACTTAAAATCCCTGTCGTCTGTAGTATATATCTGACGGATGGCCTGTTGTGAGCAGTTTTGACAGAGGTTAGGACCGTGTACAATTGCAAAGAGAAGTGTCATTATGTAATTGTCTATAAGAGAACGCGAGCAACTGGAAATTAGATGACGACAGGATCTCGGGGAACCTTATTACGTAGTTACAAGAGATATTAAGCACATTCTTGCTTTTTGCATTATCTATGTTTATGTGAAATATTCATCAAAGCTATTCTTTATTATTGTTTGTTACGTAATGAACGGCCTTGGATGTAGGCCAATTCACAAGAGATTTGGAATATATGTTAATCGTCATAAAAATGTAAGCATTTTCCCTGGAATCGACATCTAAATCTTCGATCGTGATGCTTAAAGGAAACACTTTAGAGTTAGGACGAACTACTATAGCGATTACAAATTCATTTTTTAACTGTTTATCTAATGCATTAATTGCATCTCAACATCCTTAAAGTAAGTTTAGTTCTTAAATATTCATTGAAACAATTTTCTTCATATACTTAGATATTAGGGTCGATAACAAAGAGGGTTCACACTAGATATTGGTCTAAAATATACACACTATTTTTTCGTGATCTTTGATAACTTTATATTTAAATAAACCAAATAAAAATAAAAATATTTAAAACATCAAAATTGGCAATATGTAATTGGCCTATAATACATGAAAAACTTCTTATCGTAAATTATTATATATAAGTAATAAGTATATTACATTTTAATTAAAATTATATTCCCGACAATAGCAATGAATATTCGCAATTCTAGCGGTTTCATACAAAAAAATAAAATTCAGTCTCAAAGCCAATAAAATAACAAATTAATTCAAAGGAAGAAGAAAATTTAAATAACACAATAACTCAAGGAAGCTAGTTCCCGTAATCTCGTAAACAATTTTTCGTCTCGCTAGTCCAGTCCAGTGCGTGTCAAAGTGTGACGCGCGGCATTCAGTTGGCTACGGGTCCACGGGAGTTCGGCACGCATCGCGCGCGCCCCTAGTGCATTCGGGAGTGTGGAGTTATCGAGTGAGCGAAGAGTGGTAGTGCCCTTCTAGTGTTGTGCGTATTTTAACTTTTAACCCGGTAAGTATTATGAAAATTACTTTGTGTACAAAGAAATCGAGTGGAATTTGTTTTCTTTATCAGTTTCTGCGTTTTGATCAGTTTATTGTGTACAAATAAATTCCACGTACTTCGTGGCTACTGTACTGAAAATTTCCGCTTCATATCATCTTGGAAGTTTTGAATTTTCTGAGATAAAAAGTATCGTACGGTCTTTGCTAGTTTCTTAAGAATGATTATTTAATTAAAGTAAAAGCATAATACGATACCATAATACAATTTAACTCTCGAATACGTATGTATAGAGTAGTATGAAACAATACTGACAAACTTCAAATATATCACTCCCGTTTCGGATAGGAGTAAGGAGACTACAAAATTACTCTTTATGTTAAATAGGCGTGCGTAATATTTTATTATTATTATATAACCATTAACTTAACATATATCGATTAATAAAGTGTAGTTTGAACTCAAATTTTAGTTGTCTAAATTAAGTACATATTGTGCAATATGTATGAAAAGCATCTATTTTATAAATTTTTATAGCCATTTGTTATAAACTCATAGTAGGCATTAAGTTAGCTTGGGCTATATATAAACCATTTTTTTAGTGAAAACTTTTTTGGGCACGTTGGGCACTTTTGGGATGGGGAAAATCACTGACCCATGTGACCGTCACACTTAGTCTCATATATATATAGCTCATTTGGGGTAAGGGAAAACCTTTGAACTCGCGTGACCGTCACACTAAGATGCCGAGTTTTTCACTACTGACGTGCAGCCCTACTGACACTTTTTTCTAACAGGCAAAGAGGCAGCCTACTTAGGGTGCGTTGCTCTGGTAGCTCACACCGCCCAAAATGCGACATCAGCCATTCTACATATCGCCCACGGTCGTAATAGTTACATCGCCTATGGACGTTTGCACCAACGGGGGCGTTGCCAACGCATTGGTAGTGTTTAAGAAATGTTATGTTGTCAGGTCTTTTTTTGAAACATTTAATTACGTACAACTTTTATGCCCTATTATGATGGTCCTTCATGGTATTAATTATTTTTATGAGAAATTGAGCAATGAAGTACGTAAGTTATTTTGGATATGTTTTTTTTAACCGATCCGTTGTTTTCTTTAATTCTTTTTTTATCAACTCTTTATCTTGATATTTTTTGTTTTCATGTTAATTACCGTTTGTCTGCATGATTTATTAAAAAATTAAGGTACCATTTTATTTCATTGTTACTAAAAAATGTTTATTACATCTTTTTTTTTAAATACAATTCCAGTTGGATAGAAAAGTAGCAACATATACCACGATATTACGCGTCACTTCACGAGCTTTTGTATATAAAACATTTTGCTATTACCGAAAACAATACGACAGCACTACGCAATACACGTACGTATTCATCGTACATCCATCTAACGAACAATCTCGCACGTAACGCAAACACGAAATTGCTTCGCGTATCAAACATGACAGATTAATTTACGCTCTGTCAAAATTAATACAAACATTTTGAGGTTTTACGCATCGAAGGCGTCGACGCGTCTCGGAGGCGCGTCTCGTAACCAAGTAGGGACTTTTGTGTACCAATGTACTTTATAGTTAGTTGATTTAAGTGCTTTTTGTATGAAACCTAAGATGCGAGCCACATTGAAAAGATTTTTTTAATGCGTGAGTCAGTAGACAGGCAGTTAACATCGCCTATAGATATTAGTAACACCAAAGGTACCATGTCCGGCAGTTCTTTAATAGGAGACTGGAACCTAGCCACTAATGCCGGAAAACAACTTAAGGTATTTATGGCGGCATTCTCTAGATCAGGGGTAGTAGCCATCTGTGCATTGTTTTGTCGTCTCATACGACAGGCCGCAGGAATTCTTTATTATTTTTTTATTGCAGGAGTATAGCAGACAGGCAGACGGCGCACTTGATGGAAAGTGGTTACCATCACCCATGGACATGAAAAACGAAAGGTACTACAAATGCGCTGCTGCTGTCTTAAGGGAGACTGGAACATGGTCAGTAATGCCGGAATACAATTCAAGGTTGTTATGGCAACATTCTCTAAATCAGGGGTAGAAGCCATTTGTAAGTTGTTTTGTCGCCTCTTACGACAGGCCGCCCGGCCGCAGGAAATTGTATTCTTTGATGTGAGTAGATAAATTGTTTTTCTTTCTGCACACGACGTGTGAAAAGCCCCTTAAGAAAATCGCAAATTGACGTCACACGCACAAAGACTTGTTTACGTAACGTTAAGATTTATTACGAATGATTTTAATTTAGGTTGATGTTCTGTAATCGAATAAATAAATTTACTTTGTAACAAACATACTGTAATTAAATGTAATTTAAATTAATTCTTGATTAATTTACTGGATCAAAGGAATCCGTTTACTATTTACACGACTAACATATTTGAAATACCTAATAATATTAATAATGTTGTAATTAGTTTATTATATTATAATTCTAAAAGACTGTATATTTTAAAAAGTTTATTGTAATTAAATAACTTATAAATAAATATAATGACGATAATTTAATAGAAATACAGCGGTTATGTACGAGTACTAAGTTGATTCTGTATTTACAAGCATTTATTTAACTTGCAATGCATGAACCTATGTATGTATGTAAGTTCGGGTGGAATCTTGAAAGTTAAATTTCACCAACTTCCCGGTTTCTGATTGAGCTGAAATTTTACACATATGTATACGCTTGACAGTGCAGTAATATGGAGCTGATCTGATGATGGAGTTTGAAGGTGGCCATAGGAACTCCTGTACTAAACGAGATAGACCGGTCGTGTTTAGGCTTGTTTTACTTGTCTTGGCTAGCACTCGGCTACTACATGATATCCAGGATCTCAAAAGCTTGCATTTAAAAACCTTTTTAAAAACCAATTATTTCTATATCTGGATAATTTTGACGAAACTTTCACGGGAAAATAGCTAGTGTATAAGTAGTAACTAAGCCTACTTTTTTAGTATTTCAAGAAAAAAAAAGTGTGCGTCGAGACGCCCGACAGAAGTGATAACTTAAACATAAAAGTTGAACTATTTAATTGAAATTATTTAACTTGTGAAAAGCTTAGGTTATTACTTAAATTTTATGTATATAGCGCGTGGGTTAGAGTGAGAGAGGAGGAACCTCCCTACCGCTGCCGTATGCGTTCGAGAAAGGGAAGCGAGACAGACTGGCGCCGTAATACGTTACGTAACGAAGCGGTTTACGTCCCATAAGAAGTTATCACTTCAACAACCACATAGATGAAATCGCGGGCACAGCTGTATTTCATAGACGTAAAATTTATTAAAATGTTGACAGTACTGTTTTTTATCGCTTCTTTGCTTCAATAGCGTTACATATCCCAATACTCACTTATTTCACTCACTCACTATATTTTGCTAAATTTATCATTTTATCACAACTTTCTCATGTATTTCAAAAAGCTTAGTAAATTGACACTAAATTTAATTGTAAATAATATTAAAAAATGTATAATATGTTTGGTTAAAACCTTTTTTTGAAACTTTAAAAGTGGCGTACTGTAAATTTGGGTTTTTCAAGATACCACATTATTGAAGCAAAGAAACGATATACTTATGTGAGCAAAAATCAACTAATAAACATTTTAATTATGTGAGTGTACATGTTACATATATATAAGATAACTAGCTTCTGCCCGCAACGTGTGGAAAGTTTTTTAACTATCCCACGGGAACTCTATAATTTTTCGGGATCAAAGTTATTCTATATTGACCAGGGATATATGCTACCACCGTACAACATTTTAATTAAAAGCGGTCCAGTCGTTTCTAAGATAAGCCCGTACAAACAGACAGAGAAACATACATACATAACTTCACGCCAGGTGCCTTGCGGGGTAGGCACGAACAACAGAGCGCCATTCAGGCTTATTCTTACACACCTCACTTGCTTCTTTCACATTCATAGCTCTTGTCATGCACGCTCGTCTGTTCTTAAGGCTCATGACATCACCTTCTGCTAGTACACATAGAAACAAAAAAAATAATAATCTAAATTAGTTCTATTTCACTACTTACATCCCCCTGACTCGGTTTTAATTGTTTATTTAATTGTACAGAAATTCGACCTCTACAGTTTTATCATATGTATGTATAAATAAATGAATTTAAATAAAAATTCAAATCCCTGTGGATTTTATGATTACGTGACATATTTTTAATTAACATTTCGAAACCTTTCGTGGAAAAAGGCTTAAAACATTTTAACAATGTGAAACCGTGTTAAAGGGATATCATGGAGAAATAAAACCTAATTTTAGCTTCTGGTGTTGCCGCCATTTCTGATTGTTTCATAACTGAAGTATTTAACACTAGCTGAACCATGCCCACTTCGTTGGGCGTCATTGAATAACTTACATGCACACACGCACCCATGCACGGATATCAAGTTTTTTTTGGATAAGGATAATTACTTTTGTAACTTTTAATTAGTTCAGAAAGCACTCGCAGTGCCTCGTACGAAAATGTGCTCAATTTTTGCATGTAACGTTATTGCTTATTAAAACAATAACACATTGAGATCTGTAACTTACATGTGAAATGTGTTTTATTTTAAATCAAGAATTAACAATATTCAAGTTAATATAAAAACTAGGATATCCTATAAATAAACCTAACTTAAAAATATGTATACAACTAGCTTCTGCCCGCGACTTCGTTCGCGTGGAATAGTTTAAAAAAAAATTAGTTAAAAAACCCCCCGAATTTGAAACATTCTTCATTGCTGCTCCGCTCCTCTTGCTCTTAGCGTGATGGTTTATGCCTGCAACCTTCCTCAATAAATTGGCTATCTAACAGCGAAAAAAAAATGCAAATCAGACCAGTAATTGCTGAGATTAGCGCGTTCAAGCAAACAAACAAAGAAACAAACTTATAACTTATAAATACTATATATATATATATATATATATATATAAGATAAAACTTTCTTACCGACACCACACCTTGTCAAAATATCCGCTTCTATTATGTTAAGTTGCAGAGAAATTAGTTTTAGTCTGTTATAAGCTGTTTAAGTAATTAAAGCTTTTTAACTATCTCACGGAAACTTTTTAATTTTTCGGGATCAAAAGTATCCTATATGTTGACCAGGAATATAAGCTATCACCATACAAAATTTCTTGTAAATCGGTTCAGTCGTTACGGAGATTAGCCGGTACAAACAGACAGACAAACAGAGAAACAAAAATTCGAAAAAAATCTAAATAAGTTCCATTTCACTTTTTACATCCCCCTGACTCGGTTTTTAGCATTTTTTTTCATCGTACAGAAATTCGACCTCTACAATTTTATTATCCGTATAGATAGTAAAAAAATAAAATAAAACCTATATAAAAGCCCATCCAGCCCCACCAGACCACTGTCGCTGGACATTGTACCTAGAAGGCTGGCAGCATTATCTCGCTGGATACACAGGCTAATCCTTTGAGCGAGGTATGCTCCAGCATTCCGGTCTCCTGTTGTGTCAACCAGGCGTTTTAATGGTTCCATGTTCAATGTATCTTATTAATATGAAGATAGCCTAAAATGATGCAGCAGATATACTTCTAGGGCCAATGCACTGTACTTAATGTTCTATAATAGCCTTTGATTTTGATTTCGTAAACATTACAGGGCCTTACTTATAATAATCTCGTTAAGAGAGGATTAGCCATCTCTTAAATAAGAGACTCTTAAGCCCCTAATCAATGGCCGTTTCAAATAAAACTTGCCTTCTTGCCTCTTAGCAGCCACTTAAACTGCCTCTCGATATTGGTTATTTTTGACAGTTAGTTATGACAATAATAAAACTACGTTTTAACGGTTTTAAGTGCGGTAATTTATTTTATTTAGGTTTATCCGACGTTTCGGCCGCTTTTCAGTTGCCGTGGTCACGGAAGACAAAGATGACATTTGTCAAACGTGTATTGTCAAAGTTTTTATTCAGCCTACCGCCAACTTGTTCATTTTAATTATTTAGTTTTAACCTTCCGTGACCACGGCAACTGAAAAGCGGCCGAAACGTCGGATAAACCTAAATAAAATAAATTACCGCGCTTAAAACCGTTAAAACGTAGTTTTATTATGTGTACAAGTCGCGAAAACTTAAGAAAATATTATGTGAACCAGTTAGTTATGAGTTACTTTACCACCACTTCTTATCAATAAGAGGAGTTTATGGGTAAGATTTCGTTAATCAATTGCTGAGCAGTTTCTTAAAATTTAACAAACGATTATAAGTAAGGCCAACAATGTATAAAAAAACCTCGTCTGACCCAAAATGAATCTTGTGAAACATTCATACGAGTAATATGTTTGTTGAAATTCGTAGAACGCAAATTTATCGTTAGTGAATTCTGCGAGTGGTAAGATACCGACCCGATTAGGCAGCTCTTTACGTTTTATTTTGATATCTTGCAAAGTTCAAGGGTCTCGGTCGCAGCTACGTTTAAATATAAAAAAAATGATTTGATGATTTTTAAATAATATCTTGTTCTTTAATGCGGTTAATAAATGCAACAACATGCAGCTATTTTTAAAACTTAAAACAATTCCAAACATTACTAAAGAAAGCACACATCTTTATTATGGGAATGTATGTTGTTATCATTTAGTGATAACAATGACCACAGCACATCTGTAATTTAGTCAACAAAACGTCGTATCTTCTCTCCTCTTTATATCAGAAATGATCTTTATGAATCCAGAAATAGGGTTGAAATTCCGTTCATATCAAAGTGGTGAGTTATGATAATGTGTAGAGTATAAAAGGTCAAAGAACATTGCCTGATTAGGTCGATTGCGCGTTGTTAGAACCAACATGCTGTTTCAGTGATAATACTCGCATATTTATGTAAAAGTTGTTATTATTTAATGTATTATAATTGCAATTTAATAATTGGATTTGTCGTCAGCCTGAACTGTAACGTGTGGAGGGTAGTTTGCGGTAGGGAGATATTCCATAAAACGAATGCAACTAAACTAAACCGTAACGCAGAAAATCGTAATAACAAACATTGCGCTACCTCGGTCTTTATAAAATATTCGAAAATACGAAAGTACACTAGGTAACGTCACGATCGCCACGGGCCACGGTGGTTTCGCTGAATACCTGAATCGTTTCAGGTTGAAGGATAATGAATACCAGAGACCCCCTTACATGTAGTTTTTGAATGCCCCCTCTTCGCCACGGAACGATTCAACGCAGAAAACATCATGCGTATCGGCGACCTGTTAGGTAAAAATAAACTAGAGGCCTTCATGGAATATGCAATCAAAGTAGTCAGGAAAGCAGTCAAAAGGAACGGAGCTACAAGTAGAGCTATTGACATATAATTAGTTATATGTACAGATAGCTCTTAAGTGTAATAGAAGATAAATAAATAACATAAGACCACTAGTATAGTAAAGTTAGAAATAGTAGAATATATACTTAATTACAAGTATATATGGCAGTAAAATTGTAGTAATATAAAAATAGTAAAATAAGAATGAACGTATAAAAACATGTAATAGTTAAAATAGTAATAAGAAATTGTAATAGTTATAAAACTTTTTATATAAAAGAAAGAAAAAGAGAACAGTACAGAAAACATAAAAGACAAAAATACAATAAAGATTCTTCCCCATTTTTTATTATCCTATGTAATAGTTATTAGAATTAAAAGAGACAAGAGAAAATAAAGACTCTGTCTTGCAAAATGACGGAGGTAGTAGGCGAAAAAAAAAAAAAAGACGATCGCAGTTGAAACTCAACTAACTCATTCCCGGCGGACTGACCTTATTTATTTTTTCCCACTTTGGTAGCACAAATTACGATATTGCCAATACATAGCTTTAAATTAAAAAAGTGTAAACCGAACAACAAAATTAACATTTTAGATCTTACGGAATATAATTATAGCGTAAAGAGTATATGACGAATTAAAAAGATGAAAAAAAATACTACAATTTAATAATATTTTCTTAAGTTTTCGTGACTTGTATACTATTTACTATTATTTATATTAATTCAGGCGGAATTATATTGGCGCCATGTCAATTTATTCAAGGCATTCAGATTTTTTTAAATATATTACCCATAAAATATTATTATTTTCATTATATCTTCAAAAGTCGAGTTAGTAGGGCTTGTCGCGCGTCAGAAGCGGCGGCAGTGACTCACCCCATGCCGCAGTGAATGACAGCACCTTGTCACCGCTGGGGTACCTGCCATTCTGGAACCGAATGGTCTATACAGTGACGATGACAAAAGACCTGATGGAATATCTTTGATGACCTGGGGCCCAATTCTGCTAGTACTTATTCTGTGCAGGAACAGAAAAAGAACTCAATTCCCTGCGACCGGGCGGCCTGTTGTAAGTTGTTACCACCCCTGGTCTAGAGTATTCCATAACAACCTTGAGTTGTGTTCCGGCATTAGTGGCCAGGTTCCAGTCTCCCTATAGAGAGTAGCAGTGCATTTGTAAGACCTTTGGTGTTTCAAATGTCGATAGGCGATGGTAACCGGTTGCCGTTCGGTGGACCGTCTGCATGTCTGCTGAACTTAAGCTATAAAAAAATACTATTTTGTCAAAATCACCGGACATTATTGTCTCAATCGTAGTTTTGTATGATTTCAGTATTCTGTTAATTCCTTTAGCTGTGTAATAGCCCCGCTGCACGCCACTCTATCTTTATGAATGTTTATAAACGAAAACTCATGAAAGAAATGTTTATAATGTTGCTAGCTTTTTAATATTCATTTCGGCTAAGGCGACTCTTACTACTGGTAGTACCATTTTTTTTTATCGAGAAGATATTTTCGATTTAGTAGAATACGATTTTTTACCTATCGCAATGGAATCGACTTTCAATATCTTCGTAAAAATAGCACAGGGCCCTTAGAAGATAGGACGACTACTGTGTGGGATTATAATTTATTTCGGTTAATGGCTTGGAAATTAGTATCTTGGCTTTGTATCTTAATTTTCTTAAGTCTATCTGTAGCATAGCTGAACTGTAGGTTACCAGCTGGTGCCATTCAACGGAGTTCTTGTGATAACTCAAAAGGCCACATTGACATTGACTATACAGTTCACATTTCTCACAAAAACAGATAACCACTCAAAAATTATCAATATCTTACAACTATTGTTCATTTTAAAGTAATTTTACGTATTTTTAGAAAAATAAAACTACACAGCACAACATCTCCTTTCAGTTTCCGCCAAAAACACCTACTGAGTGTGATGCTTGACACAGCTGCGTCTTCTATCATCATCTATCGTCACCTTCCAGCTGCCGCACGACGGAAGGACAATATTTACCTACTGGCAATAGATATATATTTGTGCCGTTCGGTTTTAAGAATCTAAGGCCATGGGGTTTCGAAGACTATCGGTTTTATCGAGATCCATCATCTCGCTTGATAGTAATCTCACGTGACCAAGGCTGGCCTGTACTTGAGGCAACGCATCGGCGTTGCTATCCACCACGGGAATGGGGCCAAAATTTTTCACACGTTCCTATGCGATGGCCATTTGGGACACATATGCCTACTACTATTTGTAATTTTTTTATGAAAATATAATTAGAGAAGTTGCTTCATAATAAAAAAATACTGGTTTGAATAAAATGCCAAACATTTGGGATACCATAAAATGTACAATTTGCCTTACCATTAAATTAAACATTAGAATAGAATAGAAACACTTTATTGTTCACCACATACACATAAAATAAACAATTTACAGTATTTACATTTAACAGTTAAAGTAGGAGCAATGGGCGGCCTTATCGCTTTAGAGCGATCTCTTCCAGACAACCCGGGCTCTGGATTTTATGAAATGGAATTTCAAGTGTATGACGGTGGTGTGCTAATTTAATACACAATACATATAAATAGGATATATAAATATCACATAATACATATACCTATAATAAGATAATAAACATACCTATAATAAACATTATTCATAAATAACCTATGGTCGGCCGTGAACCTTATATATGTTATTTACAATTATTTCGTCCTGCATTGATAAGGCGGGTTTTTTCACTGCAACATAACGAGATAAACAAATTATTCACTGGAAATTAAGTTGAACGTCTCAACTTGAAACGGAAAGCACGTTTATTGTTTATGTGAATCATCTATTTATTGCTTTTTTATTTATAATTTTATTTCAGGAAAACATGTCCCATATTAGTCCTCATACATATAACATTATACATTATGGTTGGTAACATCTCTGGTGTTGCAAACGTCCATAGGTGATGGACGTTAACCGCTTGAAAAAATCTAAAATAATAATCCTCTCGGAGTGTTGAGTTTGCACATTGTATTTAAAAATAAGCATAAATTACACAACGAATTGAGAGACTCCTCTTTCTTTAAGTCGGTTAAAAATTCAGACTGGCCTATTTTGTTTTCAAAACACTGTGTTTTCAAAATAATGTGACTTAGAATTTTTATCTGTCCCTCAGCGGATAGACGTGAAAACTACTGAAGGCATGTAAAAGAAACTCGACACAGAACTAGCTTATGCCCCAGGTCAATACTTGGGATATTTATTTTAAAACTAGGATATGCCCGCGACCTTGTACACGCTTGACTCAAAATTCCCACGGGATTCCAGAGACACAGCATTTAAAAAAGGAATGTTAGCCATCGTTTCAGCCGAAACTGTGTTGGAATAAGTTAATTTTTTAGCACTCGTACAACTTCTATCCACTCCCCAGAAAATTCCCGCGGGATCCCCGGGATAAAAAATATCACATATTTCATTACATAAAATTTGCTATCGATCAGTTAAAAATCGCAATGGAATTAAATTATTTCAATTTGTTCAATTTGATAATTCCCAGAAAAATTCTCGCGGGATTTCCAGGATATAATTTGCTGTGATCAGCGAAAACCACATAAAAATCAGCCAAGTAATTTTTACTTGAATCCCTAATAAACCGATAAGCAAACAAGAAACAGAAAATACATCGTTTATATAGTCCAGTCCAGTTATTTTTTTAAATAGCTTCAATGTACAGACACGGCATGTTCAGAATTTTATAATATTATACAGTACACACAGACACGTAATAGTTTTTATTAGTATAGATAGAGCCACAAGAAAAATCCGTTAAAAAATACACTAATTGTATACGGACATTGTAATAAGAAACATACAATTTATAACTTAAATATTATAAGCTAGTACAATGTTAATACAAATTCATCCCGGACAACATTCCACAGACCACAAACAAACACCGCTTTATTCAACATCACAGCCTTTGATGTGATGATTAACGGCAAAGCGAACTTAGTTCTGAATTGAACTAAGTTTGGAAACTTCCACTGAGATTGTCGGCCAGTCAGCAAATACGCACTGTGTGTCAAGTTGTAGTAAATCGCTTTAAATTCGGGGCGACTGCCTAGTTTCAGGTCAATTTAGACTCCCATTCTAGAAAATAGTAGTGTGCAAATCGGCCATTTTCAATAATACATACATACATACATAACTTCACGCCAGGTCCCTTGCGGGGTAGGCACGAACAACAGAGTGCCATACAGGCTTATTCTTACACACCTCACTTGCTTCTTTGACATTCATAGCTCTTGCGCACTCGTCTATTCTTAAGGCTTCTGACATCACCTTCTGCTAATACACGATCAATTTGATCATGGGAGGTGTGTCGTGGCCTTCCGCGACTTCTGCATCCATCCACTTTTGCATTGTATATCTGTTTAGTCATTCTTTCATCATACATTCTTTCCACATGCCCGAACCACCGGAGCATTCCTTTCCTTACCTTCACCCCGACACTCTCTTTCAGACCAACTCTCTTTCTTATTTCGGTATTACGAACGCGGTCCGCGAGCGTATAATTTATTACAATAATAATAAGTTCAATAACGACTCCGGGGGCCAAGGCAAGGCCCCCGCCTCCGTGCTTGCCTTAACCAGCCGGCACGGAGTGGAGATCGCTAGAGCTAAGACTCAAGCTCCAGGGGTGGAAGTGATAAATGGCCTAACGTCGGAAGTAGCTTCGGTGAACCTGCAGCCCACCTCTCTACACCCCTTAGCCACTCATACCCATGTTGCCCCTGCCTTTTATGGCATTTTTTGGGGCCCATGCAGGGAGTGGCGAGTCACCGTCTGCCCATTTTTCCATGTTCCCCGCACATTGCGACGGGCAGACGCCATAGTCCCCATATTCCCAGACCCCCAGTACTACTAGTAGTTCACTTCAATAGCCCGGTACTTTTTGTCCTCATTTTCCACAATAGTCCTACACTGGCCGGGGCTTGTCCTTGGGTGCATTATTATATGGTGTAGACAGGGATAATCGCCGGTCAGTGTCACGCTACATTTACATTAAATTTGTCAAAGGGCCTCTACGTGTTGGTCTTTCCATGGCCCCGCGCAAGCCCTCCAAAAGTCCGGGCCATTTTTATGGCCCGTGGTCTTGCAAGTTCAATAACAGGTGAGCAGTTGTAATAAGTCACATATAACTTTTTATATAAAAATACTTCAGACCTAACTTTACAAAATGGCGCAACTATAGAAGCATTTTCGAATAAAGAAATACATTCAATTTATATACGAACATAACTTACAAACAAATTTTAAATTACTAAATAAACATAATACAAATAATATTGTAATTTTAGTTTTAATTATTTAGTTTATATTTAGGTAATTTATATTGGTTTTGTTTTAATTACTCAATAAAAAAAAAGTTATCGCAAAAACATACTAAAAACAATATAAGAAGTGTGATAGATACAAACGAAATTATATTAAATTTCTTAACCTTACCTTTCTCTTATATATTTTATGTTGTTCACATACATTTTTATTCTACATAGGTAGGATATCATATCCAATGAGAACTTTGGATTTCTTGGAATAAACTATCGGGTAAGTATTATTTAGTGTCCCTTATCATGTAAGGTCAAAAAATCAAGAAAAATGTGCCTACAAAAAAAAGAAACGGTAATAAAAATTACAATGAAATCGGTTTTGTTTTAAATATTTGTAATATTGACTGTATTATTATACTTATTAATTGACTGCTAAAAAGCAAGTAGCAATGAAAATAAGCCTTTTAATTCACTTATGAATTTCAATTTTACAAAACTATGCGGTTGTACTTGACATCAAATAGGTATAGCATAGATAAAACGTATATACGTTATATTTCTTGTCAAATATAAAACAAAAAAAATAGGAAATCATAACTTATTTTAGCGTAAGTATATACAGTGAAATCTGAAAAAGTGGACCCCTGATATATGAGAAACCTCTGTTATTGATAATTACAATGAGGTCCCGATATTTTTGCATTGAAGTACCTTTGTTATTGGGAATTTTCGAACCTTTTTAACTGAGACCTTATTTCTTCCATTTATACGATGTTTACCTCTACAATTGGGACTTTGTAGCTCAGCATCCCGTATAAGTAAGACAATTGATACATTTAACCAAATTATGAAACGTTTTTTACAAACAGTCTATTATAATATCTCTTCTATTACATTAACTTTTTGATACTAAAATTTCCACCCCTTTACATGAAACATGGTACTTACATTTCGTACGTCGTACCTGTCTAAATACAAATCAATATACAAATAATAATAATTAACCATAATAAGGATTTCTCATGTCACAAAATCGGACTTCTGTTTCAGTTTTTGGGTC
This sequence comes from Dendrolimus punctatus, assembly GCA_012273795.1. Classification (NCBI taxonomy): domain Eukaryota; kingdom Metazoa; phylum Arthropoda; class Insecta; order Lepidoptera; family Lasiocampidae; genus Dendrolimus; species Dendrolimus punctatus. The sequence continues at coordinate 5,534,072 of CM022530.1, read as the reverse complement.
AGAAAGAAAAATCATAATTTTATTAAAACATTCCTATCGTCAGAAAAAACATAGTATATATAATAACGAGAATTTATTTGTATTACGAGAATTTTCTGAGCTCGGAGCCCGCCGGCGATCATTTTCGCAGTGCGTAGGTAATTCTGTGGTTCAAAGTGGAGCCACTATATACACTTGTGTGCTGTTAAAGTTATCATTCAAAAACTAAATTGTTTAAGGCTAGAACAAAGCAATTTGATGGGTATCTTGTTATTTATAAAAAGTGTCTAATATTGTTAGAAAAAATATAAAATATAATCGACAGAAAAACACACACTTTGTATATCCCCAAATTAAGCAAGTTACGCTTGTGTTATGGGTAATATACAACGGACCACTCTGGGGCCGATCCCAGACACCCGGACCATGGTAAATAACGGGGAAAATACGTTTTCAAAATTAACTATAACAGGAGTCGAATCCGGAGCCTCTGCGTTGCAGTGAGGTAGACCGGCAAAGGCTTAGCCCGCTCAAACACAGAGGCAGTCAACAAAAAATGTGTGCACTTCACACGCAGTAGAACCGAAACTTCAGAGAATATACTCACAGATGACTCTTCTATGACTTTTAATAATTATAAATAGGTATAATTCCTTTAGCCTACATCTGTCAACATATTATAATTCAAAATAAACTTCTTACGTATCACTTTCAACGTTTAACTGTTTTAGTCTAGAAAATATTACTATCAGTTTTATTTCGTTCCAAATTAGACCTATGTTTTACCATCTATGTTATTATCTCTCTAATCTGTGCTGAACAATGTAAACTCGAATCTCATTCCCTCGCAGGCTTAGTCCTATAGATGTGTGTTATCTCTTTTAAGTGTCGCGTTTTCGTTTCATAGAGTTTCAAATCACAACGATTCTAAAGAAGTTTCACTTCAAACAACAAAACAAGAAAATATTGATCAAAATTAAAGTAACGACAAAATTAACTATAAATCTTACACTAAGCATATTAATGGTTTGTTGCCGCTTTTGAGGACTTCGTACGCATTTCGAAAAACCCGGAATCGTTATACTTTCGTCTTGTCCGTACGTTTGTTCACAAATATTTTTTTAAACAACTAGATCTACAAGAATGAAATTTAACAGGAAAGAAATTTAAAATAACGCTACAAAGTTAGTTAAGAAATCAACCCAACAAAAATACCCCATTTGTCTCTGGGCTACAGTTCCAAGGAACACATCTAACTATGACGTGGTGGTAGCCATCTAGTCGCGCAAACGCCCTACCACCTGGCTGTGGGTTATTTTGTACAGGCCGCCCGGCCGCAGGAAATTGTATTATTTCTCCGTTCCTTCACAGATAGAGCATGCATTTAGCTATTAGCAAAAAGCTGTTATTCAGACATTACAAACAGACACTTTAAGTTTATTTATATGTGTGGCAGTTACGATACGAATAGCAGTATTCACTTAAATTTTCGGATTTATTTTGAAACCATACACTTCAACCTATTGATTTGGATTTCCTCCTAATTTCTGTTAACAGCCTTGCAGAGATTTGGGTAAGAAAGTACCGAAGATACCAAATATTAACTATTTGGGCAGGGTTTCCCCTTTATTGTTCAGCCTTTGGTGTGACCATTCACATCGCACAATAAGCAATGAACACCGTCTACACGCCTCACCGCCTTTTTATACGAAAATACTACGAAACTACCCTACCAAATAATAATATTACAACATTGCTATAAACAGCAATTATATCATAATGTTGCCAGGATCATATTATTATCTATGACGATTGTCTATGTGATATTAATATACTCTATGACTGCTGTGATGGACATCGCGTAACATTTCATACCTCAAAAAGATTTCATTCGCAAACTGCGGAGCTGAAATATTTTGAGTGGTGCATATCCGCAGTTCGTTACAGTAATGGATTAAACCACGTCTTGTGGTATGCAAGCCTAGTCAAGAGGTTTTCCATTTACGAAGTTATAGTTGGGTAGAAATTATTTGCTTTTAAATTAATATATTTAAGAGCTCACAACGTTTGATTTTATCTTTTTACTTATTTAGGGCCGCTTGCATAACGTTTCTTAAATTTATTTCAGAAACACAAAACGTATTTAACAACCTTAAACATAATGCAATTGAAATGAGAGCTTTGAGGAGTATATGTGAGGAAAGCATGAATGATAAAATATGATACGGAATAGTGTAATAAGGGAACGTTGTGGATTGACAGAAGATATAATAACAAGAGTTGAAAAAGAAATATTAAGGTGATTTGGGCATCTAGAGGATGGATGATATTATAATACATAGAATCACAAAACAAGTGTATGAAAGTATTGTGAACGGTGGAGTTGGTACTGGTAGACCACGACGTACACACCATGATCAAATAACAGAAGTGTTAAAACCAGGTCAGGTAAAAAGCACATCAAATAAACGTGCATGTATGAAGAGGTTAATGAAAATAGATGAAGCGAAGTTGTTTGTCAGGATCGTCCCAAGTGGATATCTATAATCTCTGCCTACCCCCATGGGAAAAAGGCGTGATAATAAGTATGTATGTATGTATATATACAATTAGTGTCTTGCACAACGCAAAATTTGCCGCTAAATATGTTTAAAGAACTGTCAATACATTTTGTGTAAAACGAATTTAGGCAGTTAAATATGATTAACTAATTTTATTTAGAAGCGATCGTTATGCAAGCGACCCTAATTAACGAGGTAAAGACACAATTATATCGCTGAAACAATTTTATTACTTACCAAAAGCCTAAAGACTAATTTTCATTTCCCCTTACTTGTGAATTTGTCTTTCCCAGATTACATTTACTTGCCGAATTTAATTATGACTTGTTCAGCCGCTTATTTTTGAAGATATAGCAAAGAAAGTTACTTTATAATTTTTAATGTTATTTTATATGGATAACTAAAGTTGAGAGCAAAATTTTATGTTGATAAACTTAATTAAATATAACCATTTTTGTTGTTACAGGTCCTTAAGCAACACAAACGAGAAACTATGTAACAGTGTTTTAATAAATTGTAAATAATAAAATGAGAATGCAGTGTATACATGCATCCGCCGCGGCGGTCGGAGTAATTATGACAGTTACAGTGCTTTTAGCTTACGAACTAAACTCGGTGGAGGGGAGAGAAGAACCACATAAGTTCACGATAGATGAACTATTAAATAATGAATTCGAGCATAAAGAGTCAAATGATGAAGGACTGGATCCCTGTAAAGCTGGTAAGTGTTGTCATCTTAGTTTATTGTTATTAATTAGTTTTTCAGCTACATTTATAACAGAAATGGGAATAGGTATTAGATATTAATACGTCTGCTAGTCCATTGAGTATTTACTCTTGAATCAAAAGTTTATGTGGATAATGTAACTACATCATATACTTACATCTAATATTGTACTGTACTTGGGTAACACTACTTGTTTCCAAGTCTCATGGACTATTCAATTTTAGGGACAAACAGTATATAACAGAATACTTTTTATTCTATGGTCAACCGCATTATTGAAAGTACATAATGTTGTGCGTCAAATTTCATGAAGTGAGTTAATTAATTACCAAAGTTGTCAAGAAGGAATTTAAAATATACAATGAATAGCACTTACCCATTGATTGCTCATATGCCCATAAATAGTACGAATTGATATTCATGCACCTTTATGCTTTTGAAAAAAATAAATTCATAACTTTTATAAACTTTATTTAAAGAGTTCTTAGTATCTTATTGGGGAGGCCTACGTCCAGCAGCGGACTGCAAATGGCTGACGATGAAGTATCTTAGATCTCTATTACAGAATCTGTTATAGAATAAGGCGCGATCTTACTATCACCATAATATAAAAGGTATGCATAGAACATTACACGGAAAAATTAAAAATATCAGTTGAACGAATAAAACAATTGAATGATTACACTTTTTAATTCGCTTAAGTTATAATTTATTACATGGTTAACTTTTGACGGGTAGCTGCAGGAATCAAACGACCCGATCATCTTCTTATATGTATATAAAAATGAATATTTATTTGTCTGGATGTCCTTTATCAAAGCGTAGACTATATAATTGACCACGTGATGATCTTTAGCAAAGTTGTTGTGCATGAGCCAGCGAAGGTTTCTGAGTTGGTTCACAATTGGACCCGGTAGGTAGCGCTACTGTCGACTTATCGATTGAAGCTTTTCCGGGCAGGACGACGTCTGCCGGGACAGCTAGTTTATAATATTTATATAATGAGAAAAACAATTAACATTTAATATGTAACTAAATTAATTATGATTTAAAATATGTACTTTATGACGACATTTTATTCTCTCATCTACATCTTAACAGTTGTCAATTCCTACGTACCTGAAATCTGACCTGCCGGCCAGCAAGCGAAAAGTTTTGTTTCGCCACACTTTTATCTGATACTTAATTGAAAAGTCGTTCTCTAATCAGTGAAATTAAATTGATTAAATATTAAAATCATTTTTTTTACTGCTATAATTCAAAATCGGCAATTTCAAATTAAACACAAAATATGATAAAAGTATGAAAATGTTATGAACATAACAGCTTCATGAAACAGGTCAAACGGAATTGAGAGGAAAGGTGGAATAAAATCTTGCTATACTTAAATTCAGTGGAAAGAAAAGATAAGGGTTTTTGAAGCAACGCGACACGTACGTGAGAAATAAAATACACGGCTTATAGAGATATAAAAATTGTAGTAACAAATAGAGAAAGATTTATTATTTCATACATTGACGTTCTGTTTTTAGGGTTCAATATCCATTTTGGCAGAAAATTGTCTTGGCTTCGCCTCCGTTTGTCCGTCTTTTAGATATTCCTAGTGCACGCCCATTGGTCGAAATTCCACCATAATTAATTTAAATTGAATAGAATTTAGAACAAAACGATGAGAGTATGCCCCTGAAGATAGCGCAGCTATCAGAGTCAATCGTCGGTATGTGTGGAAACTCAGCAAAGTACGGAGAGGTAACCCATGGGCCAATACTCCACTTAAACCAACCTCCTCCCATGTGCCCCGCGCTTATAATAGAAAGAGCGTGAGACTTGAACGTAGTTACGCCCACGCTGATCCTGCGCATCAGTACTTGAAAGTGCCCCGGCAAGCAGGAGAAATTCACTTCGTCAACAGGGGGATAAATCCTCCGCTCCCTAGATGCTGGAAGGCGGCGGTATTACGGGAGGAGATCTTGCGCATACCTGCGTCTCCGGGGCCCCGACTGACGTCAGTACCCACGGGACGCATGCGCACCTCTTTCCAAGTGCGCTAACTACTAAGCTATCACAGCTTGATCCTTAACTCAATTAATAATATAAAAATAACTAGCAGACGTCGTATCGTAGAGGGTTGAAATTTAGGGTTGTATGTATTTACTAATTCTGTATCAAAAAAAAAACAAGAATTAAAAAAATTGGTGTGGACTACCTTTAACATTTGGGGAGATGAAAAATAGATGTTGTCCGATTCTCACCCCTAATTTTTTTTTAATTTTTAGGTAATTTTTTTATTAAATTAAATCATTAAAAAATACATACAACCCTAAATTTTCAACTCTCTACGATCAACGCCAATTTTTTATTTGTTAATTATAAACTTTAATGCTATCGGCATATCGATTGAAGCTTTTTCGGGCAGGACGACGTCTGTCGGGACAGCTAGTTTCATGTATAAGATAATATATGTCCGAGCCTTTGTGAACGCGTTAGGGTAAACAAACTGTAAAAGGGACGTAGTTATCACGGTGCAATCCGGACTGTCGTCATGGACACCATATAACTCTCACTGATTACCCGGCAACGGATTTTATACGACGACATTATGATATGCTTAAGTCTCGAGAAGAGGCGGATATTATTTTCTCTCTTTCCTTTCACATTTATGACAATCACTGGTGGTCCAAATTCAACCATAACTAATTTAAATTGTAAGTTTGAACATTATTTAGGTTCTGTTGTCAAAAGCTATACTTCTATAGTCACAGATTTCGCCGAGGCTACACTGTTAATTTGACTTTAACAATAATGAAAAGAGCACGCGTGTGTGTGTACAATACATGGTAGTGTGTAATCTCTTTTGTGTTGTTAATTGATTGAATGTATATTTATTATGCATAATTTTCTAAGAATATTAGCATACTGCACTTCTTTCCTATATAAAGTATACCTAAGTGTGCGAAATTTCATACTCCTCCGTGCAATGTTCGTAAAAATATGCACAAAGATTTTACATCACGTATTTATTTATATAAATACGTGAAGTAAAATCTTTGTTAAAAAGTTGTTTAAAATTGAAAGAAAGAAAGAAAGAAAAACTTTATTTGCAAAAATAGCGACGTAATTACATTCCACATATATTGTTATACACAGAGCATATTTTGAACATTTCTACGCCGCATTTTCAGCAAACAAGGTTTGCACTCAGCATATTGCTGTGCCGGAGTTATATCCAACACAACGCTGATAATCAGTGCAAACCTTCCTTTTGGCATAAGACGAAAACGACCCAATTTTGTTTATAAAAATATAAAAATTATGAATATAACTAATACCTACTACTTATGTAAATACTTAATAATAATACGTAAAAGAAATAAATAAATTTTATTAAAAACAACAATAAATACGTTATTTAAATTAAAATTAACATTACTTAAAAAAATATTAAAATTGAAATACTCGTATGACAACTTGTATCGAATCATTTATTCGAATACAATTCGCTATAGTGCTTGCCGAGTCTTACCACATTCTGTGTGCCACGTCACTGACATGCTGCAAATGAGTCAAATGACATTTTAAAATTGAATATTATTATTATTAATAATATTCCGTTTTAGAGAACTCGTGTCATTTGAGGTAATAATTAAAAAAAAAGTTTTTATTTATATTTGATATTAAAATATTCATTCCTCCGAAGTCAGTTAAAGCGGTAATCTTATAACTTAAGCCTCTCTCTCAGCAAACGTCAAGCTTTTTATCGTCCGTTCGCTGATTTCTGTTATAGCACTTTTTAATGACAAAAAGCGGGCATTTAAGCGGCCCACATTGTTTGCTCCCGGACGCTACCACTCATGCTGAATTACCTTATTTTACTTGTTTATACTTATTCAAATGGAAGTTTCACAACATATAAGCGTCTTGTGTCCTTAAATTTTAACTCATCTTGATATATAAAAATGAATGTTTGTCTGTATGTCTTTTGTAGAATCGTAAACTATATACATTTGATCATATTAGCATATTTAGTAAAGTTGTTGTGCATGAGCCAGAGAAGGTTTCTGTGTTGGTTCACACTTGGACCCGGTAGGTGGCGCTGCAGTCGACATATCGATTGAAGCTTTTTCGGGCAGGAGGACGTCTGCCGGGACAGCTAGTCTATAAAATTATAAAATTCTTAACAAGCCGTGTCTGTACATTAAATCTTATAAAAAATCAACTGGAACTGGCATTTTTTTAGATTTCTGGCCTGTTTGGCTGTTTATCTGTTTGTTAGGGATTCACGTAAAAACTACTATGTCGATTTCTGCGGTTTTCACTGATCGACAGCAAATTATTAGACTTATAATATGCTTATATTTTATCCCGGGAATCCGGCGGTAATTTCCCGGGAGTGGTTTGAAGTTTTTCGGATGCCTGAAAGATAAGCTTATTCCGAGACAGTTTCCACTAAAACGATAAATATTCTTTTTTAAATTCTGCGATACTTTTTTTCCCGGGAAGCCCGAGGAATTTCAAGTCAAGCGTGGACAAAGTTGAGGGCGTATTCGTAGTATAAATAATTTGCAGAACCGGCAGATATTGTCAGGCCTTGAAAACAAAATAAATCCTGGAATCAGATAGCTTTGCTACCAACCCGTTCCAATCAATTATAAATCCAAAATACACAGAGACTCCCACTCAAACGCACGCAAATAATGTTTTGCGCCACAAGTTATATCAATCCTTGGTGTATAGACGGACAAACTCTGTGGTAATGGTAGGTACGCCAATACGAGAAGACATAACATAACATTGTGGTTGACCCTCATATCATACGTAATTAAAGAGTGAAAAATTTGCCTAATTTTGTCTAATTTGCATGTTAATAAAATAACCACGCATTGATAATGAGCTAGAGATCCTCCCAAACTTATAATAGTATGGTTAAGTATAATGCCGTTACCATAAAATAAGAGATACATTTATGGACAAATATTATATCCAAATACGTGAAGCAAAAACTTTGTGCTTCTTTTTACAAAAATTCCGTATGCGATTCCGTAAGAAATTTGGCACACTTTAAAATAATATAGAATATTTATTTTAAATAATGCATAATAAATTCATTAAATCAATTAACAACACAAAAAACATTACACGCGCTAACACCATGTATATGACACACACACACGCACTCCTTTGTTTATTGTTAAAGTCAAATTAACAGTGTAGCCTTGGCATAATCTGTGATTATAGAAGTATAGTCTTTGACAACAGATGGTTATGGTCGAATTTCGACCAATGGGCGACTACTAGTTCTCATTAGTTTCTCCCGAAAGTTTTACTTCGACAATGGAATTAATATCGCGAGATTAGAAACAATAAAATAATCAATTAACACCCGAACGAATCGCTTGGGACCGGCTTGCTACGCACCGATGACAAATCGTCAAAGTTTATCGGTTTTTCTCGAACCGGTAAATTGAAAGCCGACACTCCATAAACGTTCAAAGTCAATAAACCGGTCCGTCATCGGGCGAACCGTAAAACCGGACAACGCCGTTTTTAGCAGCCTTCATCCGGTTATACCGTGATTTATATCCAGATATTTATAGAAAGGGCCTTCTTTTTCTCGTATTTTTCTGGTTATTTATCGTTTTGATGGGAGGATTATTTTCACTGATATTTGAAATAAAAAACCTTCTCTTTTTATTTAAAAAGTCACGTAAGCGGATGGTAAAGTTCTTTTCTACTATTATATATACAAATATCACAAAGAAATGTATATTGTACATATATACATGATAATAAAAGCCCATAAATGTCCCACTGCTGGGCTCTGACTTCCTATTATAAGGAGGGAACGGACAGTATACCTGCCACGCTTGTCCAAGGCTCGGCAGGTTTGACACATCGATTGTCTCGATGTGCAGGTTGCATCACAATGTTTTCCTTCACCGTTGTTGGCACGTTGTAATTGAGATAAGGACAAGGATCGAACCCGCGCTCTTTGACTTTCGGACGCGTACGCTAGCCATTACGCTACCACAACTATTGTATATATATACCTATAAATAAATGAAAAGAAAATAAAAGTTTATCATTCAGATTAGGCAACATCATTCATAAAAAATATACAGGATATAATATAATATAATACAATACACCATACGTAAATCTAACAAATTTCAATAAAATTTTTAAGGTAACTACTAATTAATTATTGTAATTTCAAATCATATATACTACTATATACTTCACACTAAAAACAAAACTAAATATTTAACCGACTTCATTGTACCACATCTTGGATTAGGAGTCAAGTAAAACATAAAAAGACAACAACAATTTAAAATAGACAGTTTTTCTTCTTGACACCGACTTCAAGATATTGTAGAATAGAATAGAATAGAATATACTTTATTGTACAAAAATGCTACATAAATTCAAGAACATTAAATAAAAGTACAATCGGCGGTCTTATCGCCCATGGCGATTTCTTCCAGACAACCTTTGGATGGAGTATAGGAAGGAAAACAAAAGTCGGTAGTTGCTAAACCAGCACCCGTACAATAATCTCTTTTATTAATAAAAAATAAATAAATAGTAATATATGTGATAATATATATGTGAGGGGGTGGTGTGTTTCTGATAAAATATTTTGGCTCGCTTCTAATAAAACATCTTCTTTGAAATAAACACTTTTTAATCTTCTTTGAATAAAATACACCTTAAATAACACCTTAAATAACGTCTTACACGCACCCTCTCTCGCTTCCGACTTCCGACTTCCGACTATCCCCGTATTCATTCTCTCAATCAATCAATCTTCAACATTCATTCATCTCATTCAATCTACACTTGCGTTCCGTTACACATTAAACATTCTTAACATTCCTACATATATACTAAAATAAATACACATATTATATTATATACATACAAAAGTAAACAATAACACTATAGCTTGAGGTAGTAATCTTTAACTAATTTGTTAAAAGAAGGTAATGATCGTGTCTGCTCGATGTTTAGAGTTAATGCATTCCATAGTTGAATGGCCTGGATGGTAAAAGACTTGTTGTAAAAACTTGTTCTGTTTACAGGCGTTTTCAGTTTCAAATTCTCTGACAATCTTAAGAATCTTGAATCACTGTAATTAAGAAACTGAAAGCGTTCCTTGAGATAAGCTGGGGACTTAGGATTAAACAAAATGTTGTGAAGAAGAGATAGGATATGTGCATTCCGGCGAAAGCGGATGGGAAGCCACTTGAGTTTAATGCGAAATTCAGATATATGATCATATTTGCATTGCCCAAATATGAAACGTATGCAAAAGTTTTGAAGCCGCTCAAGTTTATCAAGTTGATATTCTGCGAGATCAAGATTGCTGACATCAGCGTAGTCGAGGATGGGAAGGAGAGGAGACTGAGCAAGAATTATTAATATTAATTATAATAATATATATATATATATATATATATATAAGAATTATTAATAATATTGTAGATAGAAAGAAGTCAGTTAATTATATATTTTTTTGCTTTCAACTGAAGCTGTTTTTGTTTTTGAAAAAAAATCGCTTTAGTTACGCAAATACTTCAATAGCTTTAGAGATAATATATTACGCACCTGTAGAAATTATACAACTGGCACTCCTATACAAATTTACTTTGTCAGTCTTCATTGTATATGCTCTTCAATAACGGTTGCTCTCGATTTCCTTGCGATCCACAAATGAGATTCTGACTTGGTGACTATGGGACCATGTCGGGAGTTAAAAAAACAATTTCAAAAATTGGTCCACATTCGACGGAGAAATCCCTACAAAAAAATAAGCGCCTGTAGAAAATGTAATAACACTGGCACGTGTACACAATCTTTTTTTGGAAAAATGTAGGCTCTCTCAGTTTTTAATAAGGGTTACTCCCGATTTCTCTGAGAAAATCCCGATTTCTCTCTCCACTCATCAGCTCCTAATTAAATCACATCAGGTCTTCTAAAGGGAGACTGTAATCTGACCATTAATGCTGGAATACAACTCAAGGCTGTAATGATGGCATAAACGCACCAATCCGCCCATAAAAATGGAGGCCCAAGCCCACCAGTAGAGCATTTATGGGCTGTTATTATTGTTACATACCGACCAAGGTAAACGCTCACCTGCCTGTCGTAAAGCGCAGTTTATTACCTCCCCGCATTTAGGAATTCTTTTGTTTACTTTGTGTTTAGAATTTGCAATTAAGAAAAACTTTATATTGTACTTGTTTTATGGCCGTCATTAGTGTCGAACTAATCCTTGTTGTTATTGTATTGCGTCGAAGCTTGCCAGGTATGGATCGGTGCATTACAAAGCAATGGCCCACGGCGGAGAGGGGCAATCAAGCGAGGATTACGATACCAGCAAGACGTAGATTCGATGAGCGATATAGTGACGGACTTTGCGCGTGTTATTAAATCGTGCAGTGTGTACTGGTTGTATCCAGTTATATTTGTACCTGTTTTATACAGTTCTAATAGACTCTATAGTCATTCCAACGGCATTTTAATTCGAGTCCTGTGTAGCTTGTAACATTATTTTGGATCACCCGCAAATGAAAAATATATTCAAAAGAATTAACAGTAGTCGTTTACATAAATGGAATAAATTTGATTTTAACAACATACAAGGTAAAATTAAATTATTTTTTTGACAAAGCTTGTTATGTTATCCCCGTAAATGCACCCGTGACTCTCATACTGGAGTAATAAAAATATTAACTCAGATTACAACTCTCTCACAACACACATATGACACTTTTGTTATTATGTTATTTTAGATAACATTTTGAGTTCCGTTATTTTGAGAAAGGAAGTTTTATTTCATGTTATGTATAGCAGGCTGTATCTATTCTTATCTTCGTAGCAACTGACATTGTTTTTCAAATCTTGCATGGACTACTGCTCTCGTCTTTGGAATCACTCAGCCAAACCAGCTCGAGACACTTGAGTCAATTGAGAAAAGAGCTAGGAATCCGATAGGCGTTATATCCGTGCAGAAAAGGAGATAGAATATAATTTCTTGCGGCCAGGTGGCCTGTCTTAAGAGCCGACAAAACGACTTACAGTGGGGCAGTAGGGTATTTGCGTGTCTGACTGGCTGCCACCCTTAGTCTAAAGTATGCCGCCAAAACAGCCTGAGTTGTGTTCCGGCATTAGTGGCCAGGTTCCAGTCTCACTTAAGAGAGCAGCAGCGCATTTGCCGCCATTGATGTTGCAAATGTCCATAGGTGATGGTAATCACTTACCATCAAGTGGACTGTCTGCCTGTCCGCTGAACTCATGCAGTAAAAAAAGATGATAACTGGCTATTCGAGGCTTCAGCGCTTAGATTACTTCGGCGAGTGAGCCGCGGAATTGCACGAATAAATTCCTTACTCACCTTTTTGAGGTCACGCCACCGATCTTTGGTGGAAATGCCAATGGACGAAGCGCTATGCTTCCACTTTTATTATAAACCTCCTTATATGAACTCAGTGGTTGAGCAGCTAAGTCTTGGCTGGCCGAACTCACTGGAACGCAGAGGCGGGTTCGATTCCTGGTATCGTAAATTCGAACTTCCTGTTATTTGCTATGACCTGGGCCCTAGAGTGGTCTGTAGTATATCACCCATAACACAAGCATAACTTGCAAAGCTTCGGTATATATTTATAACGTGTGTTTGTCTGCCGATTATTTATATAAAAAAACGTACCAATGAGGAGTGGAACTCTTTGCCGTCGCCTGTTTTTACCTGAAGCATACAATTAAGGTGACCTCAAGTCTTGCGTGAGATGTTTCTAGGTAAGCGTGGTCCATCATAAGCTTCATTTCTACCTGACATCAAGTCAAACGCGACCCTATAAAATATTTAAAAAAAAATGTTTCTGCATTTAACGTCTTGCTAGGTAATTACTGATTTATTGTGCTTACCAAAACATAAACACTGTATAATAGCATAGCTATATCTCATAAGTCAAGTTTTAACAAGTAGTATGACAAGCGAATTGGTAGCAAGACAAAATAAACGAATATGTTTTATGAGTCAAGTACCTTTAATATATAAAATCCATTATTCAACGACTCGTTTTTTATAGCACATTATATTTGTAAATAGGTCACACAACTTACGCTGAGTAAACCAAATATAATTGAATGGAAACTCTGATAGTAGATAAGGCATGTCTTCCATTCACCTTTCATAAGGGTTGAATATTAATGGAAGGTGTTATGACCACGTGTTAACGACCCGGTCATTGTAGATAATTTACGAGGTCGTTTATTATGGACCTAATCTCAAAGCTGTTTTGCGAAATTTAAGTGGCTTAACCTTCTCAAGTTATGACTTCGACAAGCATAACATGAATTTGATTGAATTTTGATTGAACCTTTTAGTAACAAGATTGGTTTACGCAACGTTGGCAAGAGGCAGGACGGAATGCCACTTATTTCTTGGATGGATCGTCAACTTGTCTTACTTATAACCTTACTAGAAACTGTGCCGCAGCTTCGCCATGCATCAAGCGCTGGTAAATAACACAAGTTTATTTAGAAAGCAAACATTCACATTATTAAAATTAAAAAAATTAAAATTTTAAGTAGGCGCTGTTCACCCTGGGATTTTACTTAATTTTATCCCGGAAACTATCGGTGTTGAAACTTTTTTTATTATTGCACGAGTTCCTCAGACAGGCAAACGGTCCACCTGATGGGAAGCGGTTACCATCGCCTATGAACATTTGCAACACCAAAGGTGCTACAGATGCCGGCCGGAGCACAACTCAAGGTTGTTATGGCGACAAGGTTGATATAAATTCAAAAAATTACTTTGCAAGCGAATGTATCGCTACCTATTGAAAAAATTGCATTTAGGAAGATTGACATTATTTCTATATGTAGATCTGTCTAAAGATAGCTCAAAAACTATGTACATTTAAAAAGATTTTTTCAACCCTCAGTCGGAACTAGTCTGTATTTTTAGATTCTAAATTACATACTTAAAAACATTAATCTTACATATTTTTACGAGTTACGCAACACTCGAAGTAGAATGCCGTTGGAATGACTATAGAATTTATTAGAACTGTACAAACACGTATATAACAGGTACAAATATAGCTGGGTACAACCAGTACACACTGTACGATCGAATAACACGCGCAAAGTCCGTCACTATATCGCTTTTCGAATTTACTACACACGTCTTGCTAGTATCGTAATCGTCGCTTGATTCCCCTTCTCCGCATTAAGCCATTGCTTTATAATGCACCGATATATATACATATACATACCTAGCAAGCTTCGACGCAATAAAATAACAAAAATGTTTAGTTCGACACTAATGACGGCTATAAAACAAGAACAATAACAATAGAATGTTTTTCTTAATTACAAATTCGAAACATAAAGTAAACAAGAGAATTTCTAAAACCGGGAAGGTAATAAACTGCGCTTTACAACAGGTAGGTGTGCGTTTACCTTTGTCGGCATGTAGGAATATAAAAACAGACAGATCAACTAAGGAGTCGAGTTTTCAATTTTGCCAAATTTTCTACTGGAGCCTTAAATATAGAATTCTTGCAAGATAAGGAATGCAAAGTCCGCATTTGCGATGCTTAAAAACCCGAGTCCCATATATTATTTCGCACAAAAAATGGGAAGTGTCATTTACGTTCCTTTGACGCAGTACATCACTAGTTCCCGGAGGAGACGTAGGCAATATTGCGTGGCTTAAGTTATGTCGCAACTTTTGCACTGGACAATTTTGTTGAACACTCGTTGACAAAATTTACAAGTTGTGGGTATTCATACCTACATACTTTTTGTCAAATTAAATAATTTGAATTTTTGAAAAAAAAACTGTTAAGGGTTCTTTATTCAGAGACATATTTTAAATCTTATCGTTCTATTAAAAAATGTGAAAATATTTCCTGGTGCTCTCTCTACGTTTGTATAAGGTTATCGATTTGAATTAAATAAATAATAAAGCAATATGTACACTCATGGAATAAGGCGATGAACACGTTTCATAATAAAATCTGAAACAATCTACACATACAAGTTGTGCGCAGAAGGTTTGCCGATTTTGCCGATGGTTATCCCTCCCGCATTCTACGACTGGGACAGGTGCTTACATAAGTAGTACTATACGCCCGGAGTAGGGCGATGTTGTGAGGTCGCGAACAACCACAATGCCGCAGAAAGGCCACCAGACGCCCCAGATGGCCACCCAAAGCCCGCGAAGACCAACGGAAGCCACTGAAAGGCCATGCGAGCTGGCGATCCCCACGGCGGCTCCAAAAACCACATTACCGCAGGGTAGTCACCTTGTGAGTGAATGCTGGGGTAAAGAGCCCAGGCTCAACACCCCCCACCGCTTTGCCACCCCAATCCTATAGGGGTCGGCGAAGTCGAAGAACTGAAGAAGAAGTAGTACTAAGAACTAGACGACTGCGGGTTGTGGTTGTGGGAGGAGGGAGGGGTTGACATTGGCAAACCTTCTGCGCTCGACTTATGTACAATTGCTTGGCCTGACTGACTTATTTAAATATGAGAAAACTTTCAAGCAGGTTCTTTCTATACTGTAGATGCGAACAAAAAAGCGAATTTTGGAAATTCAACCCTTAAGAGGGTGAAAAAGGGGATAAAAGTGTGTGTGAAATTCCGTACTTTTAAAACAAAGTTGCATAAAATTTTGTAATACCTTCTTCTGGTTTGGATTAAATGTACACGTGTACCGGCGTTTTTGGGAATTCGACCCCAAGGGTTAAAAAAGGGGATTAAAGTTGAAAACCCGCGAGCAATATTAATATAAAAGAGCAAGTTATATTCGTGGATAAGGTAGTTAGATAAACACTAATTTTGTACTATATACCTTTTTTTATTAAGTAACTTTAGTGTATATCTGTTTATTATCTTAATAAATATAAAATAAAAGCGTTCAAATACTGTGTTATCATCACAATTTTAAATTACCATAATAAACATAGTGAACTTAATGAAAAGCATGAAAACTTTTGAAATAGTAACTCATCAGCAGAACGGCGTGGCAGTGAAATTAAATGGAGTGTTAAGCCGGTCGTTTATCATGCGGAGGTCAAGAGCGGTTGAAGGGTTAACAAATGGTCCGCACCAATCAGGCTTAAAAGGCCAAGCCCGCACGCGACTATTTCGTACTACTCGTAGATCGCGTACAAACGTTATGTGGTAATCATTTAAAATAATACCTTAATTGCTACCTAGTTAGGTGATAGGGTATTTGCGCCGTCTGGTGTAGACGATTGTTACGACGCAGGACTCGAAGTAAAATGTCATTAGAATTACTATAGAATTTATTAGACAAACACGTATAACTCAGTTACAAATATAACTGAACACAACCAGTCAAAACGTAATGCAAGATTCAAAAACACGCGCAAAGTCCGTCACTAAATAGATTACCGCATGTACACAAATCTTGCCTCGTGGCTGGTTATCGCTCGTCTGCCTCGTCTCTCGATTGGAGCATTGCTTTATACTGTAAAAATGAAATATTACTGCTTGGCCGCGTGGATTGAATTTCCTAGAATCACACCTGGCTAATGATTACCATAAAAGATTACAATATGCAATGGGCTGTTTTTCTAATCACAAAGTCCAAAATGCCGAAAAGGTGAATTTGTCTTTTGTCGGCGTTCAGATCGTAACAGTATTATACCGTCATAACAACCTTGAGTTGTGTTCTGGCATTCGTTCGTCGTGCAATCATGCAAATTGTGCAATCTCCGTTTGGAGAGAAGCAGCACATAGGTTGCTGCCAATGTGCTTGATGTTACAAATGTCCATAGGCGATGGTAACCGCTGTCCATTCAGGGAACCGTCTGTCTGCTCAACTCATGAAATAAAAAACATCATTTTTTATGTAGTAGTATATTCCAGTTTTTTTAATAGCTTCAATGTACAGACACGGCAAGTTTACAATTTTATAATACCCCTAACGCCATCTAGCGACGCGAAGACGGAGCTAAACATGATAGGAATACATTTAAATTATTGCTGTCATTGTCGTTGCCACAGCGATGTATTTGTGTGCAGCAGTGGTGCCAATAAAACGTGTTCGGCCGAACGTGGCCGACACGCACTTAGCCGATTTAAACCTTTCAATTACCATAATATGTATGGAGGTATAATGTTATTCAATATTTTCAATACCATTCTAACAAAGCACATTTTATAAACAACCGTCATAAAGCTTTCGAATAAAGGAAGCTTTTTCTTCTCTGTTATAGGCTCTCCACATTCTCGCGAGAACGCGAGATAAACATATAGGCACAGTTTAGTGTCACTTCTTAAAGCAACAGTAATACATCGCGATTTGGTGTACATAGAGTAGGAAGTAGATTTAATTTTAACTTATATTGCATGATCTTCATAAAACGTTTATTATTTCGATAGAAATAATAAATTTGAACAAACACTTTTTGAGAACTTCTTCCAATTTCTCGTGTTTTCTTAACATTATTATTCGACCTACGTGATGATACACTAAGAAAACCTGGCAGCATAAGAATAATATATTCAAATATATTATTTATTCTCCTGTCTGACGTACAGACAGACATTAGCCTTTCAATTACTATAAATTAAATATCACCTCTACTCTATTATTTAATTATATTATCCTCAGACATAAAAATTCTCACGAAACCTGGAGATAGTGTGAAGTGCCCTTTATACTGGTATATCCATAATATTACCATAGACAGTGTGCAGTCATAAAACAGGGAGGGCCCTTGAACGTTATTATGGCCCCATATTTACTTCCGTATGAGTATTAAGAGTATCGATAGCTGAAGGAAAAAAATGGACAAGTGTGTGTCAGTCCATGAACTGGACCTACTTATGCAAAATGAATGGAACCAACCCAAATACTGACGGTTTTGAGAAAAAGCCGTTTTTATTCAAATTTTGCATACAAAAAAATGTCTATATTTTGAAATTTTTTTTTGTTGAATATTGTATATTATATTTTGTCCTATATATTCAAGTAAACCTTTTAAGTTTTTGGATTACCACAGGTCATGGATCTTGTTAGTTTGTTATACTCTTGGTGTTTTGTGGGCTAGCTACTTTGTGATAAAAATGTTTTATTATGTAAATGTTGTCAGATCGTTATGATTCTTATAGAGTCCATAGAAGGTGCATTTTGAAAGCCTTCTGCATCCTTAACCCTATTTTGGCATGTTTGTGGATATTTGCCTTTTTAAATACCATTTATTTTTGTGTTTTATTGATTATAGTAGTTTTAAAGAATCTTAGTTCTTTCTCTCTTCTATCAAAAAATTCATTGATTACTTTACGCTGATTGGAATAAAACGTACGACAAAAAGCGTCCGATCCGTTCTCAAAATTTTGTTAAAAAGACAAGTCACAGGAACGCTTATATAATATCAGCGCATAAATGTCCCACTGCTGGGCTCGAGCCTACCATTATTGGGAGCAGTATACCCACCACGCCTGTTCAAGGCGCTTTGGCAAGCTGCCACAAGAATGCCTGTTTCATTGTAAAACCTTATAAAGTTGTAAAACCCTGATGCTCAAACTTTCGACCAATTCAAATATAAATAACAACAATGCTAGGAATTTCTGTGAACTTGAAACAAGTGTTAAGTTGTTGTAAGGATGGGTTTAATTGAAAAGTTTTAACGATGACCGCCAGCTGCTTGTTGAGGCTATCTCCAGTGGGAGTATTTTGTAAAGAATGAGATGCACTGAACAAAATATTTGCTTTATATTTATTAGTTTCGGCTTGAAGCACTTTGAATATTTTCTATTGCCAGAAGCAGGTAGACAGACCGACGCCTCACTTGACGTAAGGATGGAATAGAGGGTTGAAATAAAGAAGATGACATTGGGGAATGAAATAGGTGTGATGAGATAGGAGAGGGCTGTATAGGGAGTTTGGAGGGGGGGCTGGTGTATAGACTACAATTTTTATCTCTGAACTATGATATAGGGTAATCTAGGAAGGTGGTCATACTCGTAATGTTATAACGGTGCATAGCCGATGGTGTCCACTTACCATCAGGTTCTTCTGCTTATTTGCCTGCTTTTCATAGTAAAAAACCCAATACAAAAATTAAACGTTTTATACGCTTATTACTCTACACTTTATATAGGACCCGGTAAAGAAAGCGAGTTTAGTCTAACTTCACATTTTTGGTTATATTTTCTCATTACATAACCCTGATTTAGAGAAAGAGTCCCCTTATACCGCTTGGTGTAATAACTGTAATCACTGAACCCAATGTTGTTGAAGTAGGTACAATTCGCTCGGATTCCTAAAACCCAAGATAAAAGACAGGTACTGTCATGTACATTATATTTTAGTTCATGAACTACGGTATAGTAACAGTTTGAATGAAATCCTAAAAGTTCTACGTCTCTATTGAAAACTGACAATACCTTTACATTTTGTGAACGGGTATTGCGTTGCGTCACGACTGTACCAACTGTATTGAATGGGAGTAGCGTACTAAGTTTCGAAAAGTACATTTGTGAATAGAAGTTTTATGTAGTTTATTATTTTATGGCTTACTATAGTAGAATTATTTTCTCCGTGCAGTTTGGGTCATAAATAATTGGAGTATTTCTCTCTCTCTTCCACTCACGGGCCTTATGGGTAGGCATAGTGATACGCATTATTGTTGTCGATAAGCGTTATTGATAGTGTATTTAGTTATGTCATTTTGTGGGTTAGTGATATAAATGAAAGAAAAAAATAGATAAAACAAAGTATTTATTAAAATAAGAATAATAACAATTTAAAAAATTATTAATTAGATAATTATGTATTAAAAAACTATAAGTACAAAAGTTTAGAATGTAACAAGTTATATTAAAAATAAATATAAATACTTATACATAAGTTTAAAATTAACAGCAAAAAAGATAATAATGATTTTTATAAGAATGATAATCTTTCTTTGATAAGAACGAGTTTTTATCGATAATGGCGTTGCGCTCGCGCAACATGCTCACCGCCCTAGCCGGACTGAGGCCGAGTTTTATTTATAACCCAAACTGCACGGAGAAAATAATTTTACTATAGTTTTCCCCGCGGCTACGCCACGTATCAAACCCTAGTCAGTAGCTTTATATTATTTACAGAAAAATCTAATTCGGCTTTTTACATATAATAATAATAATGTTACATACCGACAAAGAACTGCGCATCTGGTTAATTAATAAAAAAACTAAGTCCACATACTAGTAGTCTAGACAACTGCCCAGAAAAAGATATCGGAGTCGAGGGCAACCTGATTTGAAGTAATACAACAAATGACATGTTGTCTATGACGACATAGGTATTTGTTAGTGAATTGAAAAAATGTGTGCGTCTCGAGACGCCCAGCAGAAGTGACAACTTGCGTGAAAAGAAGGGAAGCCAGACATATTGGCGCCGTAACGCGTGACGTAACGAAGCGATTTACCCCCACGTAGGAAGTTATCACTTCAGAAACATGATTGTTGCTCCAGCCAACCAGCCAGCTTCTATGGAAACAATATAATTTATCGGGATAAAAAGAGATTTTGACGGTGACGATCTGTAAGCGCATGTACATTCACAAACGTGGTGGCATTTTGCAAGATAGTCGTATAATACAGAATCAGTAAACATCTTGATTAGTTATGTGCATGAATGTACCCTTACTACGCGCGCCACCGTGTAATGAACTGTAATATACAACGTACCAGAACGTAGTACCATATCAATAGAACTGTATTGAAAAGTATTGTACACTTGTAAACGGGCTGTTCAAAGGTACAGTCAGACACATTATTGTCAACTACGGCTCTTTTTATTGTAACTTCCAGTCATGTGGAAAACGTGTGAAGTTTGTTTTTTATTGGATATTATATACAACTAGCTTCTGCCCGCGGCTTTGTCCGCGTGGAATATCAAAAAAGAAGGTAAGCTAAAAAAAAACCGATTTTGAAACATTCTTCATTGGCACTCCGCTCCTATTGATCTTATCGCGATGATATAATATAGCTAATGGGTTATTTACCACTGAAAGAATTTTCAAATCAGACAGTGGTTCCTGAGATAAGGGCGCGTTCAAGCATACATTCAGGCTCTTCTGCTTTATATGTTAAGACTATAGTTGTTTCTAACATAGAGGTTATGTTAAATCATGTTCCTCTTTTATGAGCTGGAAAACAAATGAACCAAGGATAAATGCCTGTCTTTTGTTTTATGGGAGCAAATAAATTAATAAACAAACAAATTGAGAAAACATGGCAAAGGGCTCATAGAATTTGAAAAATATATAGCCTATAACCATCTACGATTAATTCCGCGTCGAATGGTTGTGGTTTCATGCTGATCGGTCCAGTAGTTTTCGAGTTTACCTCGGACAAAGAAAACAAACTTTGCTATATATATATATATATATATATAGAAGATAGATTTTTAATATAAATGTAGGGACGAAAGAACTTCCGATCGAAAGGTACAGTCGTATACATTAGTAGCGCAGTGGACTCGCTGGACGTTTGCAGTGATCATAAATGTACCGTCCGCTTCCGTTTGCTCTAGTGATGGGACAACAACGTTGTTTACATTTATCGATGCGTTAGTTACCGAATATTCAAATGTTAATTTCACTTTATTAAATGACAACTCAGGTAAAAAAAACTTTTTTGATCTGTGTAATATGCATAGAAAATGTATAAGTTCCGTATTTTTCGTATGAGGTTTGGGCGAATAAATGAACTTTTTATTCGTTTTGATTTTCCATATAAACGGCAAGTTCATATGTTAGGACCACGTTACTTACGTAAATTAATCACGTAAAATTAATAAGTAAATTTACACAATATTTTTAAGGTTGATACATGATAAAATTGCTGACAAACTGCTTTGGTTTTGCAATAAAATTGTTTCTAGAAGAAAATACTTTAAAAAATGTATTACATAATCACTTGCAGTCGCTACTTAACTAAGAGTTAATACGCTTTTAAACTCGTTTATGCAAAGCTCTATTATCCTAGAATACTAAATGACATAAAGCAGTGTTGCATTGATAATTTACGACGAGGAAAATAAATAAAAATTGCGAAAGAGTAAGTAAATGAAAAAGTGAAATAAAAATCAGCTTTTTTAACGAAAATTTAAACGAAAACATCCTATTATTGACATGCAAAAATTGTTTTTGACCATTTTCCATTAATTGCTACCCATCACTCATAATAACAGCCCTTGTCGCACTGCTGTGCTCGGGCCTCCCATTATAGGGGAACGGACAGTATACCAGCGACGCTTCTCCAAGGCGGCTTGGCATATTTGACACATCGGTTATCTCGATGTGCAGGTTACACCACGACGTTTTCCTTCACCGTTGTTAGTACGTGTTAATTGTAGCAATATGCACATTATGTCGGAAAATTGTCTCAGCGGTGCATGCGTTCCGGCCAAGATCGACGCGCCCTTTGACCCTTTGAGTATGGGACGCGGGCGATAGCCATTATGCTACTACAACTTCACTTCACAGCCATCACTTAAAATCGATAATACTTAGATACATCACTATTATACGCCAGATATGTTTATAACCAACTTTATAGCTATAATATCGATAAATGTGGTACAGCTTCCACAGTATTCGAACTGATATTGTCACCAAGTGCCAACATAACTTTGCTAGAGAACGTCTCTTAAAACTTTAGTATAAGGTTGACATTTCCTTGTTGTACTGGTTTAATAATTTGGTCGAACCATGTCAGTCCGTCGGGAATGTTGGGAGAGTCAACAGATAGTTGCAGGAACACCAATTTTATGCGGGTTTTAAGAATAAAGTGGTATTTTAAGATTCTGCTTATAAAACCGCACCGTTTTGGCAAATACCTCGTCCATCTGTCTTTGTATGCCTATATATATCACAGGCGTTTTTCTTAGAAAACTGTTAGGTTTATATGGATAATAGGTTAGCTGGAAGGTGCGTTCTATATATCACTATACAATGGTGTAGAAAAATCAGAGGAAAACTATGAAATAATTAATAGTTACATACTGAATAAAAATATTTTAATTTATACTATTATATTATTGTGGTCAAAATTCGACCATAATAATTTGCTGTCAAAGTTACTTCTGTGACCACAAATTTCGCCAAGGCAATAATAAACAAAAGAGTATCTATGCGTTTGTGTGTCAAATACATGATAGTATGTGTAACGTTTTTTTATTGATAATGTATTTTTTATGCATAATTTCAAAAAGTATTAGCATTCGTTGCTTCTTCTCTATATAAACTAAAAGTATGCGGAATTTCATACTCCTACATAAGCGCAATTTTCGTAAAAAGGGTAAAAAGGTTTAACTTCACGTGTTAATATAATTATAGATTTAAGTATACTCGGTTATCGGTATTTTGTTCTTAATTATTTTTATGCATTTAAAGGAATATAGGTCGCTTCCAAATTCGTAAAAATATGCCATGTTAATTTAAATTACAAAATGAAAAGTCGTTAAAAAAATTAACACTTAAAAAATACTTTTAAGGAAAATTGTTATCATATGTTCCGTTGAGTACTTTTTGGGGTATGCAATATTTGAGATTAAATCTTTTTTAGAATCTCGTAGCTGCAATGACAAAAACAATCGTCGCTGCTAAGCCCTTAGTTGTCCATACCAACACGCACTTGGCTGATTTTATTTTGTTCCCTTGACAAATCACCTGATATATAAAGTAGATAAATAACACTATTGCTCACCAAAATAAACAAAATAGTACAATGATTTTTTAATTGCAAGAATTCAACAGACAGGCGGACGGCCCACTTGATGGAATGCCGTTACCTTCTCCTATGGACATTCGCAACACAAAGGTGCTACAAATGCGCTGCTATTCTCTAAGGAAAGACCGAACCTGGTCACTAATGCCGGAACACAACTCAAGGTTGTTATGGTGACATACTACCACTACTGTGGCTTGTTTTGTCGCCTCTTTCTCCGTTCCTACACGAATAAATTTACAATATTTTTTGACAAATCAATAGGCAGCCTTGTCGCTAAAAGCCTAAATACATAACCGCGTTGCGGCGCCGCACCGCGGAAATTAGCGACGCCGCCCGCCGCAACGCAGAGGTTTGCGTTGGGCAACTTACCGCGCATTTCCACGTTATGACGTCACAGTAGGGTGCTAACAGCGCTTCAAGGTCCGTTTATCTGTAGGATGTTTGGAAAGAACGCGCGTCAAAACGGTAGCAGTATAAAAATATATACATTTGATTGAGGAACGCCCAATTTTGTGGCATATTAGCATCGCAGCTTACAAAAACAATTTATGTCCGCTCCTACGCATGACTTGAGTACTTTTTATATTGTCTTTGAATATAAAACATGCTGCGGCAGAATGAGGGTCATAAGTCTTTCTAATTTCAAAACACCCTATCGTACACAAATGGATACTATTTTAAATGGTATACATTGCATTAAAATTTTAAATTATATAGGTAATGAAAGAAAAACGTAACGCTCTTAAAGAGTAAATTCCAACTAATTTATAAAATAAGGGGTAGAAATGCGTTTGTGAAATTATTTATGGTAATTACAGTGAAAAAGATAGCGATTAATATATAATATATTAATTAATATTAATAAGCGAAGCAAAAAGGCTGTACCTACCCCTTTTTACGAAAATTGCGCGGATGGAGGAGTATGAAATTTCACACACTTATAGTTTACATAGAGAAGGAGTGCAGATGCTAATATTTTTAAAAAAATTATGCATTAAAAACACATAAAATCAATTAAAAAACATTACACACACTACCATGTATTTGATACATATATACTCTTTTGCTTATTGTTAAAGTCAAATAAACAGTATATATAGCCTTGGCGAAATCTGTGATTATAGAAGGTGTTTGACAACAGATCCTTAATAATGTTCAAGCCTATACTTAAATTGATTATGGTAGAATTTCAACCACTGGGCGAACAGTAGTACTTCTTATTATATCAGACCACAGCCTGAATGAAATGTTACTGAACCCTGCCCAACTCGTAAAAATAAAAACAAATTTCCCATGACAATCACATAAATCTCAATCAGGGGTAACAAACCGGGGGCAGAAGTAAGTCATTAGTCAGCTTTGCTCTCAGCAATTAGTCTAAATTAAAAATTATTAGAAACACTGACCGTAATATTTCATTTGACTTTTAAACGGTAAAAATGCCTAAAGAATTGTCTGCGGAGGCCTCGTGCCGCATTTATCAGTTCGAAATTAAACTCGAATGTTTTTTCTTCCACTGGAAGACAAACTGTTGTTCCACTCTCGTATGGAAGCGAGAGTTGGGTATGGAACAGAGAGCATGAAAGTAGAATAAACGCCGTCGAGATGCGAGCACTGCGCAATATCTGCGGAGTGAGACTCGCGTACCGCGTTCGTAATACCGAAGTAAGAAAGAGAGTTGGTCTGAAAGAGAGTGTCGGGGTGAAGGTGAGGAAAGGAATGCTCCGGTGGTTCGGGTATGTGGAAAGAATGTATGATGAAAGAATGACTAAACAGATATACAATGCAAAAGTGGATTGATGCAGAAGTCGCGGAAGGCCACAACATACCTTCCATGATCAAATTGATCGTGTGCTAGCAGAAGGTGATGTCAGGAGCTTTAAAAACAGACGAGCGTGCATGACAAGAGCTATGAATGTCAAAGAAGCAAGTGAGGTGTGTAAGAATAAGCCTGAATGGAGCTCTGCTGTTCGTGCCTACCCCGCAAGGGACCAGGCGTAAAGTTATGTATGTATGTATGTCTTCCAGTTAATAAACTTTATATTTAGTTAGTGCAAATAAACGTTTCAAAATTTGTATTAAAGATTAGATTTTATATATTTCACACAGACTAAAAGACTTAAAAGAAATAAAAAATCTTTCAAGTATTTATTTGTTTCACCGATTTCAAAATTATACATAACAACAAATAAGTTTGTATTACGCCTATTTAATTATTGTTGAGTAAAACATTTATATTTGTAACTAAGTTCTTTATCGTCACGTAACGTTAAGCAGCGGATGGGAGACAGACGGAAAAAGTGTTAACCGCAATAAAAATGCTGACCGCTGTATAGTGTATGTCTCTTTACGCCAACTGTGGATTCTTCACAATACTCCTGTACATTGATGTTGTTTGTATACTAATCTCTATTGTAAATGCGAAAGTAACTTTGTCTGTCTGTTACACTTTCACAGAAAAATCACTGGTCAATTTGGATGTAACTCGGTGTATGTATTTTCGATATCGATAATGGCATTTTTTACTTTTGAGACTGTTTGATATGTATTGATTTAAAATAAAAAGTCATGTTTATTTACAAAAACCGTAAAAACATCAGTTGGTGAATCTTTCTTATTGATTATTTTTTACCTCGAATTGTGTATGTTTTTGAAAGTCTTAGTTATCAGCAAATGTCCATAGACGATGGTAACCGCTTTCCATCAAGTGGGCCGTCTGCCTGTCTGCTGAACTCCTGCAATAAAAAGTATATTTAGTGAAATGTTAACTTTTGAGTTATTATCAAGAAGAGATTCACATGAATTTTCATTGTTTGTGGTCAGTGAAATAAATACCTACTATTTTGGCTCAACAAAAACAATGTCAGACAAATATGTATACAAATCAATAAAATTGAACTGTCTGTTTGTAATATTAAAATAACAGACTTTTACTAAATGCATATGAAAGTATTTACTGAAATAAAAAAAATACATTTTTAACATGTTGGTCTGTCCGTCTTTCTGTTCCGGCTAATCTTTGAAACAGCTGGACCGATTTTAATAGGACTTTCAGCTGATGTTATAAAGAGTTACTAAGGCTACATTTGAAATTAAGATGCTTCGAAAAAACATCCCACAGCTTATCCACATTGACAAAACTCACGCGTTTACTAGTTATGTTTGGGGATCAAATTATTGACTAATATTACGCTCGTTCTGTAATATGATACACATCCCATTTTCAGAATAAATATGTACTCAATACTTCACATACGAAAATAACTAACCTTTGTCTCGATACGCGAAATCCTTCGTAACCAGAATGCTAAGACCTCCACACAACCTTAGATATATACAGACGTAGATACTACTAAGGGTCCATCTTACGATAGCTAACGGATATTTTGTCACAAAAAACATGTTATTACAGATTCCTCTTATAGAAAAGATGTTTTATTGACACAGACTGTCGTGTGTAGTGACAATCTGTTTGGATAAATAAAAGATGACACTTTGCTAGACACCCCTTTAGAAAGTATGAAAGGGGTCCATAATGAAAACTCCAGTGTATTGTGAATATGATTTTCTTTTCGTAACAGTAAAAGGTGCTTAGTCCTGTGAGAAACAGGATGACAATAATATTCCTGCAAAGCAGTAAAAATAACAAGACATACTAAAAATTCATAGAAAGAAATACTTTATTTGAAAAAATAGTGACGTATTTACATACATTATTAAACACAGAGCATATTTTGTGAATTTGTACCCCGCATTTGCAGCAAACAAGTGTAAACAGCCTTGCAGAGATTTGGGTAAGAAAGTACCAGATATACCAAATATTAACTATTTGGGAAGAGTTTCCCCTTTATTGTTCAGCCTTTAGTGTGACTATTCACACCGCACAGTAAGCAATGGACATCGTCTACACGCCGCTACGCCTTTTATACGCAAATGCTACCTTACAAACAATAAAATAGCAATTACATCATAGTGTTGCCAGGATAATAAATTCAGTTATATTAATTAGTTATTGATGCACTAAATTATCCAGACGATAATTTTGTAGGCTTATAAAATTAACTAACCGGTAGAAATAATAATTTCATTATAAGTCGAATTATCTAATAAATCGACAAAAAATATTCTCTATGACGATTGTCTATGTGATATTAATAAACCCTATGGTTCTCATGACTACTGTAATGGACATCGTGTAACACAAGGTATGCACTCATCATATTGCTGTGCCGGAATTATTTCCGATACCCAGATTTTCAGTGCAAACATTACCTTTTGCCCTAAGACCAACACGATCCAACTTGTTAAACTATTTCTACTTGTGTAATATTTAATCAGTAAATCAAATAAATAAATTTAAATAAAACCAACATAAATATACTTTGTTAATAAAACTACGTTTTAACGGTTTTAAGCGCGGTAATTTATTTTATTTAGGTTTATCCGACGTTTCGGCCGCTTTTCAGTTGCCGTGGTCACGGAAGACAAAGATGACATTTGTCGAACGTGTATTGTCAAAGTTTTTATTCAGCCTACCGCCAACTTGTTCATTTTAATTATTTAGTTTTAATTTTGTTTATGGATATTATTTACTCTATGGGAGCCTAATCTAATTTACCACCGCTTCACAACATGTTGTGGCTTGAAGAGAAGAAGCGGCGCAAGAAACTCTTCAGCAAACATGCCTAATTCTAAATTTTTTTATATAATATTAAAATGAGTGGAAGGAAAAAATAAAAGAAATTATCAGTCAAGTTGGTTTGTTTCGTTGCACGCAGAAAGAGCTCACAGTGTCTTGAGGTCTGGCAGTTAGTTTTTGCTGGGTTTGGGTCTTAATAGTTTTGATGATTGGATCCCAAACAGGTGGTACCTGCCAACCAAACCGTTAAAACGTAGTTTTATTATGTGTACAAGTCGCGAAAACTTAAGAAAATATTATACTCTGTTACTTTAAATTAAAATATATACATATCCATATCTGTGTATATATGTGTAACAACTTGTATCGAATCATCTATTCGGATACAATTCGATAGTGATTACCGAGTATTCCCCGTTCTGTGTGCCACGTCACTGACAAGAGGCAACAATTGACATTTTACTTCATAACCTATAAATATATATAGTGTCGTATAGTAACATCTCCATCAATCCTTTACATGTATCAACATGTTGAACCAAATACTATATCATTTAAATAAAAAAGGGAAGCCAGACAGACTCGCGACGTAACACGTTACGTAACGAAGTGGTTTACCCTCCCATAAGAAGTTATCACTTCAATTATCACTTGAAAACTTCTTAAAGGCGAATTTTCAAAGATGGTTCAGCGTAAATCGAAGCAAGCGTTCCCTTTATACGAGAAACAAGATATGACGATGTAAGCCGGTAAAAATGGCAGTTAACTGTCGTTTGGGGACAAAAGCGATTTCACGGCAGACTGCATCCGTTCACATAATGGATGCTCCCACTGCCTGCCGCAGGTCTACTCTTTGTTGCATTTCAAATGGCACAGGTCAAAAGATATGCACGTACTACGTGTGTAGCGACTAAATACACGTAGAGCGTTTTTAATATTTATTACAGTTCAACAGACAGACTGCCCACCCTGAAAGGGGTTACGATCGCCTATAGGCGTTGTAACACCAATGGGCTGCTGCACTTTAAAAGGAGATTAGAACCTGGCCCCTACTGGCGTAACACAACTCAATGGTCGTCAAGCGCTATAACCCACGGGTAATGGTTCGGTAATTGTGGACTGTATGGAAGATTGTGACCTAGATCCTTGCACTAGAAAAGCAGAAGCTCCACCAACCTAGAGATCTGCCCTCTCGTGGCTCGGTTCAGGTTTCACACAGGAACAGCACACGGCACTGAATTCCACTATTGAGTTAACACTTCATACAAAGTTTTAAGGATAGTAAATGTTCATAGCGCGGCTAGTAAACACCAAGTAGGTAAGTTTTAGAAAAAGTACAGGCGCACGGCGAGATATGGTTCTCGTTAAAATGTTGACTCAGGTGTACAAAATGGCTGCTCTTACCCTGCTCTGCATTGGCCTAGGCGACACAGAAAGAGGGTAGACAGAAAAAATATTGGAGCGGTGTTCTACCTACTTCATACCAGGCAAGGACCGAACGGCGGTATTCTCTAGACCAGAGGTGGTAGCCATCCAAACGAAGAAATACCTTATCCCCTAGCTGTCGATTTATTGTCATCTACTACGATAGGCCACTTGGCCGCAAGAAATTGTATTCTTTCTCCGTTCCTGCAAAAATAAAACCCGGATTTTACTATGATTTTTAATTATCTGAATTAAAATGACAGCTGCCATCGATATTCTTTTATATTGCAAGCTTGACGTATAGTGTTGTAACTTATAGCTCATTCAAAGTGCATGAATGTTGATTCGATTCACGACTGCGAGTCTACCTATGGAGTTTAAATAGAATGACACGGTCCACACTTGCGACATGCAATGTTGATCGCAGCTGTCATTTTATGAGTAGTCCAGCTAATTAAATATCTGAGTATATTGTATGTTAGTTGATTCAACTTAAAGTGGTGACACTGTTGATGCTGGTGTTGATCAGTTCTTATCAGAGCTAAAATTGAAACTCAAAAAAATTACAGCCAAATTTTAACCGCCAATCGGCTAGTATTAAAAATAAATATGTCCCCTCACAAGCAACACATTTTTTCCAGGTGGTAGGGCATATCCCGACTGGATGGCAGCCACCCCTGGTCTAAAGTATGTCGCCATAACAACCTTGAGTTGTGTTCCGGCATTAGTGACCAGGCTCCAGTCTCCCTTAAGAGAGCAGTAGCGCATTTGGTGTTGTAAATGTCCATAGCCAATGGTAACCGCCTTCCACCATGTGGTCCGTCTGCCTGTCTGCTGAACTCCTGCAATAAAAAATATAAAAAAACACATAAAATAAAACTTTTATATAAATTACTTTATTATAAGTAAAGTGGTGGAAATAAACCGTGATTCAACCAGAAAACCATTTTAAAACTTGGCACCAGATGTGCATTTATAGAGCCTTAAATAAATTGTCTGCCACTTAAATCCACATTACCGGCCATAACCGAGTAATGCGGGATTAAACAGACTTAAAATGGCTAAATCCTGATACGTTTGTTTTAAACGGAAAAAGCTTTTAGTAGTTTCAAAATCTCGATTTGTAACAAAGATAGTATGTTTTTGGAAACTTCTCTAGAATCGTTGTGATTTGAAACTCGATGAAACGAAAAAGCGACACTAAAATGAGAAACACATAAACCTATAGGACTAAGCCTGCAAGAGTATGAGATGCAAGTTTTATATTGTGCAGCACAGATTAGAGAGTCAATAAGATCGATGATTAAACACAGGTCCAATTTGGACCAAAACAAAACTGATATTAATATTCTAGAATAAAACAGTGAAAATTTGAGCTTATTTTGAATTATAATATGTTGACGGATGTAGGCTAAAGGAATTATATTTATATGAATAAAATCAGAGAAGAATTATCTGTGAGTATATTCTCTGAAGTTTTACTTCTACGTGCGTGTGCACTGCACTCAATTTTTTATTATCCTTTATTATTCTCGGGTTCCTAGGTTTAAAGAACTTGTCATAATAGAACATATGAAACAGAAGAGGTTACATTCTAGCATCTATAATCTACAAACAAGCAGACATACAAACTTTTAAACATACTAGGTCAACAATGAAATATTAAAAACCAAAAAAGTATTAGGTAATTAAAGATAGTTTATGCAAATAAATGAAATTGACGTGTCAACTTGTAATCTCCAAGTAATAGCTTTTTACTAAATTTATATAAAAGTATATACGCTAGTTATATCAAAAAAACTATTTTTAAAATGTTGTCTGTCTGTCTTTCTGTTTGTTCCGGCTAATCTCTGAAGCGGCTGGACTGATTTTGACGGGACTTTCACTGGCAAATAGCTGATGTTATATATAGACTATAAAGAGTAACTTGGCTGCTTTTAAAATTAGAATTAGGAACTTTTGCGAGCGGGCTGTTTCCGCAACTTGACGTCATAGCGCCTATTTTACGTGCGAGGGTGGATGAGGGGTTACTCCATCCAGCCCAACTCCTCCAGGAAGTCCACTAGTTTCATGACGTCGTCGAAGACTTCTCGGAGGCTACCTGCGTACAGATACTTCGCCCTGTATTGAGCTATCTCTCCGCGTTCAAGCAGGACATGGGCGGCTGTTTCTTCTGCCTTTAAGCATGCTCTATACGGGCGGCTTTTGGTTGACATCTACATTGAAAAGATGTTTATTAACTTCCCACCTGATAAATAAAGTAAAAAAATGACTAAGTTACATGGTTATGATTTTCAGTAAAATGAAAAACATGGTCAGGACAGTAAATTATATTTATTAAAATAAAATATTTATGTATGAACACTAAATATAACTGCAGAAGGATATTTTAGAAGAGAGTGTTGCCATAGTAGAAAATGCATATTATGACAAAAATTACCAGTGTGAAAAATATTTAAACTATATGTTCAAATATTTACTGAATATAGTTGGGGCTCGGCCAGTTCATTATTAAACACTGACTTTAATGACAAAATATTACAATCAGAATGACTTGTTCAATTTTAATAAAAGGAAAACAAAACAAATTTTACAATATTCTACAAAGAACAAACAATAATTATTATAATGTGCTGTTCAATTTATTTTTATAGATAGATACATACTTCTTTATTTCACCATATCCACATCCCAATTATTTGGGGTCGGTACAATAAGTCTTTTCCTTTTGCTCCTCTACTCTTTCTATCCGTGCAGGAACGGAGAAAGAATACAATTTCCTGCGGCCCGGCGGCCTGTCGTAAGAGGCGACAAAACAACCCACAGCCAGGTGGTAGGGCATTTGCCCGACTGGATGGCTACCACCCCTGGTCTAGAGTATGTCGCCATAACAACCTTGAGTTGTGTTCCGGCATTAGTGACCAGGTTCCAGGCTCCCTAAAGAGAGCAGCAGCGCATTCGTAGCACCTTTGGTGTTGCAAATGTCCATAGGCGATGGTAACCGCTGTCCATCAAGTGGGCCGTCTGCCTGTCTGCTGATCTCCTGCAATTAAAAAAAAAACTCTGACATACATCTTCTGTCACACCACATATCATCATTATCATCCTTCGCACAATCCATTCATCATTTTTTGGGTCTACTTTTACATTTGTACCCATCTATCTTGTAGTTTAACATTGTTTTTTTTCTTTTATAGATAGATACATACTTATAAGCTAGAAAATCAAAACAATAAAATACTTAAAACTAATAAATTGGCAAAATGCCTAACTTTTTATACGATCTTGCATTTGTTTACCATTTGCCATTTTTTTGCACTAGTCGCACCTTTCCATTTACTGAACAATTTGTTTAGGTCTAATTGACGATATATTGTTGACATACACGCATGATAATTTCATAAAGCTTCGGTTTTAACAAAATGAGATATACTTTATAGTAATTTACACTGCTAAGTCAATGTTATTCAATATTCAAGTCCGGTAGGTTATCAGGGAGAAATGGGTCCGGAAGCGGATCCTTTTTAAAGGAAACAACATGTTTCATATTTCATTTTGCTGACTCAAACAGACCCTGGGGTCAGTTGTTATTTACGGTGAATGGGACCGGTCTATTGATATAAGTAGCTTATAAAGTATTTCTTTGGAAGAAAATTTTTATTTATGTACTTAATATAAGTCTTACAGAGCTTTTCATAACGGATTATGTGGAACTGATATCCAGATATAGTACAATTTAATGTCATAAATATACTTTTTACTGTCAAATATAATAAAAGATCACCAAGTATATAACCTATAACCATTAGTCCGGTCAAATATGAAAAAAGAAGAGTGAATTTAAATTAATTCGCACCCAGCTGAAAATTGGTAGTTCAAAACACCATTTTAAATGAAGTTTAATAAGTCGCCATCGATCCGAAACCTGAAAATTTTTTACTCTAGGTCAATCAGATAATGTACATTTTTTTCTGGGCTAATTTTATGATAAAACTGACCATTTTGGTGAAAATCTCGAAAAAACCCGATTTTGTGACCTTTGACGCAGAATAAATTTTTCCAAGTATCGGATGTCTAAATTAACCGAACTACATATAAATTTGAAATTATACCCATATATTAAAGTAAATGAATCATTGTCAACCCAAAAAAATAATAATAGTGAGTAATGGATTTTTCAGTATGAAAATACATGAATCCCAGAAATTCCATCTAAACCTCTAAACTCTACACATTCTCAATTGTTTTACTAAATATTTTATCGATCAGTGATTTCACTTTGAAATTATTTTTTTATCGACCTCTCGAAACCTCTCTCACGAAAATTGTCGTAAGATTCTCGGGATGTACTGTAGATTTTAAATCCGGGAATTTTCTATCGATCAGCGAAGCCCGCATTGAAATCGGCCCAGTAGTTTTTACTTCAATCCCGAAGAAAGAGAAAATGCAGTAAAACAAAAGACTAAACTTTTATAATATTCTTTATTGTGCACAAAAAGTTATATACAAAATTATAGATTGGTGATGATGTACAAAGGCGAGCTGAACCCTAAAAGAGTTTTCTTACAGCAAACCTATGGGTCCAGCGAGAAAGGAAGAAGCAAAAAGCAGGATTGTGTACACTAAGATATTTTACGATATATGTTAATCATAATATAAACACATTAACAAAATTAAATCCTTTACAAGATACATACATATATAATGTAAAATATAAACATATAAGGATACTTTAAGATAGATAGTGCTCTTTGACTTATTTTGAAACTGCTCTTCGATGAACTATCTCAATATTATAAATAATTATAAGTACAACAACCCAATTAAGTTTTTATGTATGCAAAAAAGAGCAAATCGGGGCTTTACCCGCTACGTAGCATAGCTGCGAGGAAAGGTCTAGTAAAGATATATAAACACACTATAAGCTTTTATTTACAATTTCGTAGCTGCGGCTTCTAAATCAATTTCCATCGTGATGTGACATTTAATGAATTTTGAAATTAGTATTCGGTCTTCAATATAAGCACAACTTTGTCAATCGAGCATTTTGTAAATTTATTAATTGGTAAAGAAGTTATGTGAACAATGTGTGTTGAAATATGACGGCGAAAGAGACAGGATGATACACTTTTCTATTGATTTAAACAAAAAGTTACTTGGCAATACCATTATAATTATTCAAAGGCTGTCTAGCGATACATATTTATTCGTGCAGGAAGGGAGAAATTATACAATTTCCTGCGGCCGGGTCGCAAGAGGGGACAAAACAATGTTGATGATGATTATCATCATCATCATCATTATAATCATCGTCATCATTATCATCATCATCATGCCGCCATAACAACCTTGAGTTGTGTTCCGTGTAACGTCCACCCCGCCCTCAAAGAGCCAAGGAATGACAAACTCAAGCCGAAGCATAGAGTGAGAAATAAAAGAAGTTATAAAGTGAAAATTAATAACATTTATTAAGTAAATAAACTTACTTTGGCCATAAATCGTGATCATCTAGTAATAAGAACCCTCGTCATAATACCGTTAACCCTATGTTCACAAGGTAGGCTATATAGGAGTGTTGATCAAGGAACAGGAAGACTCAAGGATCGGTGTATAATATATATCTATATAAATAATAGTTTTGTAGTATAAGTTGTAAGTGTAAAATGTCATGCGCTTTACGAATAATGACAAATGTATCGACTCATGACATAAGCTCATCACCTGAGTACGCCGTGCCTTTATTAGCCAAAAGGAATTTTAATGCACATTTCATAACAAATTATATAATTTTGTGTAGGCACCCCTCCTAACCACCTCTCTGATATTATGCCACCGCATTCATTAGCTATCAGTAAAAGAGCTCATATCAGAATAAGAGAAAACCTCCAATCTTTTAATTAGAATTTATTGAATTGATTATAAACATTATCTAAACTAGCGTCGGTTCACAACGTACTATCGCTGGTGAGAAGAGCCGACAAGAAACTCACTAGCAGTACGTCCTATCAATTTAGAAAACACATTTGGAGTGCCTTTGTGTAAAATGAGTTGGAAAGGTCAAAAGACTTGAGTGAACATTTCATCTCAGAGTCACCCTTCCAAAATATCAAATAAATTTGTAATTATGAGGAATATCACCTCAGCGACCTCCCCTGATGCAAGTAGAATATCACAGTGAATTAAAAATAAAATTTAAATAAAGTTTAAGTAGTGATACTCTCTACATCCCATGAAATTCCCTTTCCTAAATTGTTAAAGTAAAAGTTTCAGAATGTCTCTCTATGAATTGTAAGTAAACTTTAAATTAAAATTAGGCGAGAGACACCTTCACTTGTATTATGTATCCCCTTGTCAAAGACAGACTTCTGGTTCCATCGTAAAAGTAAAATTGAAAGTTTAAAGTTTAAGTAAAGTGATGGATCCTACACCTGTCTAATGACCCTAACCCTTGAGATGAGAGCATAGCACCGTAAAGTAATGATTTAAGGTTAAATTAGATATGAATTGGTGATACTCAGCATCAAAGATGTCAACATCAGTAACACTGCTCATAAGTAGTTTTTATTAATCATCCTTTCCAATTCAGTCAAGTTTTGCCAGGCCTACCTACTTCTAAGACTCTTGTGAAATCACATATTGTGGAAAGATGTAAATTTTGATACGAATGATCCGCTTGCAATAGCCAGTAGCTGGCCTCCGGGGCCCTCAACTTCGCCTCCAAGCTGATCCGCGATTTAACAGTCTCCAATCCCTCAGTTACTCATTCAGTTAAACTCAATATGTGAAATCAACCTAGTCTCATGAAGGCACATATTATAACCAAAACAAACTAGGTTGCCTAAAAACGGCACGCGAGAAAACCTGGATAATTGACGAAACTATCCTAGGTAGATTAGATTGTCCCAATAAACAAATGGTTTGCGACGTCATTTGTCCAAGGTTACAAAGACCATAAACCGCGTCCCTAATCAAAGTTAATATAGAAACAATCAATATGTGCTTTCACCCCCTTCTCATTATTTTGTAATATTAATTGAATGCCTATTTTATACACATTTAGCAACAGCAGAGTTGTTTGTTTAAGAAAGTATAGTAAACCTAAAGGAAACCTTTAGCAAAATTTGGATTATAATAAGCAACTCCTTTGCGCCAAACAAAGCCAAATGCCAAGGCAAGCTTTCTCAACAGGAAAGTATTTAAAACATAAAAAAAATCCAATAAGCCAAATAAACTTTAAATTTTCTAAAGTCAGTTAAGCCTTCCCACATAGAATGCATGATTGTTGTAGAGTGTGGTGTAATTATGTTGTGTTATAAAATATACTTAAATGTATACACATATATGAATAGACTAAATAGTAGATAATAAATCAAGACCTTGACCTCACAGACCTAGGTCAGTAATAACCCTGTCTATGTTCAAAACAATCAAGACTCAATACGACATCTGACTTTAAGCTCACTGCGACAAGAGCAGATAGACATTTACAATCAACACCCCCATCAAGTAAGTGACCGCAGTCAGGTACAACAACATGTATGCAACAACAAGACAAGAACTCCTACAAGTAAATCCCCATTGACATATAATTAATCTCCCTTAACAAATTAATAAATAATTATATTGCCTAAAAGAATCATCAGAACCCCTTAGTAGCTCCCGACTATGAAGTAGTAATATTATTTAATTCAGTTTCTAAAACCAAAGTTATATCTCAGAACCCCTTAAGTTAAATTCAATAAATTAGTATTTTTATCCGCAAGAGACTATGTGTCATATTTCCTAAGTAATATATTAGCACACTCAGGCTTTACAATTAACCCTTATTAATTTAGTTAACTATGAAATTATAACAATGTATAAACAATTCTTATCTTATAATAACCCACAAGTCAATCAAGACTTACATCAAAATTAATTTAATATTGTATAGCTCATTCTCCATATAATATACAAATCAAGGACAATAATTAGTTAAGTTCTAAAACAAGAAGGTCAGTAATAGATAGTATACAAGTCTGTCTTTTATTACATATGATCATGTAGGTCTCCACAGTAAATAGTTATGTATGTTAGCATATATGCCCATATAAGTCAAAGGAACGTCTCTATTGAATTAAAAGTCTGTATAGGTGGACCCGCGGGCCCCTACATGTCTAAAGACTAACAGCAAGATATACCAAACTCAATACTAACTAATTAATATATGCTGCTGTAACTAACTACACATCATTAGTTAAGTTTTTGAAGATAATCCCAGGTTTATACATACAGACACGCATTAAATGCAAATATTCCATAATTCCTAAAATTTAAATTATTAATACAATATTATTAGTAACATCTCTGCAAGAAAAGAACATTAGATTTGTCTGCAAAATAATGTAATTAGTATACAAGGAAAATATCAACAACACATAATTAGTTATAGAAACATGTTCAATAAACAGATTAGGTTAAAACACATAATTAGATATATCATTAATAACATACAAACATAAAACAGCCTCTGGATCATCTGTGAACAGAAATAAAAGGCAACAAACACGGAATAGATTAATGTTAGTAGATTATTAGTATATAGGTATTAGTAGTTATATATTACAACAGTCCAGGAGAACATCTGAAACATAGATAAACACAACAAGCAAGATATCGGACAAATCTACATGATTAGTAAAATTATTAATGTATTAATTGTTGACTTGAAGATGTGAACTAGCCCTTTGGTGAAATCCATAGCACCGAAGTCTGTAGCGCACATATCGAAGATATAGTTGTTTATTGTTAGTATCGATCATTTTGTCCACTAATAGTTTTTCTCCATCTGTAATATTATAAAACACAAAATTATCCGAGAATAATTTTTCATCATGTCTTGTTCTGTCAAATATCAATATTCAAGTCCCTTCTCTTCTCTGTCAAATTTTCAAACAAAGAAAAATTCAATTATATAATACAAAGAGATTAATAACAAATACATATATTATGCGAAATAAAGGAGGGAATACATTATATGGAGAACAGCCATTCCTTTATAAATAAATAAACATTAATAAGGGAAAAATTAAATTCATGATGATGCGTACCGTCACACCACCCCGAATTTAATTTCGTAGCTTGCGGATAAATTAAATTCTAACCTAAGGTACGATCATGAAATAATAAATTGATAACACCCTGTATATAGTCCTATAAGTAAATAACATCCTGTACATAAACTTAATCTAAGTTAATAACATCCTGTATATAACCTTAACATAAGTATTGTCCATCCCATACACCCCACCAACTATATGTCTCATATCCAAAACAAATTTTAAAATTAGATAAAGTCACCCCTTAAAATCTGAAATTAATAGGCGTAATTTAATCACCCCATAGAACATGAAAGCCACAAAAATGTTTAATATACATAAGTCATAATTCAAAGAAACCTAAAACTTCTTCATTAAAGAAAATTTCAATAACTGTTCTCCTTAAAATCTCGAGAGTCCTTCTCCTTAATATACTTTATCTGGTAGCTAGATTGCTCTAACTATAATATCCATCAAGTTAACTGATTATTGCATAATTCCCAAATCCTTACAAAATCAAAGTTTTATGATCAATCCTAATTACTAGCCTAATAATTATATGACCCGAAAAAGACCCTCAAATGCTCTACCTATCGACCTATCTATCTATCTTGGGTATAGGGAATTTCCGTACGACCCTAATGTTTCCTGATAAACCCTAATACCTGAAGTCGACATGATATGCCCTAGTATCTTAACTTCTTATATATGAAATTACACCTTCTAGTATTACATGTAAGACTAGCATCTTGCAATAAGCAATCTACAAGTTAAAATTGCCAGATCGTCCAAATAATTTACATAACCTGCCTAACTTCTGGGCCCAATATAATGTCTATAACCCGACTAAAACTGCCACTGAAGTCCTTAAACCTTGTGAGAGTACATTATACATATATGACTTTCTGTTAAAAGTAAACCCAGTGTATTTCCTGCCGTCCTCAGATATAGGTATCTGAAAGTAGGCATTATTCAAATAAACCACACTTATATATGACACCCCATGAAAAGAATTAAGTACATCAATTTGCATAAGTGGAGCTTCAGAGCCTGCAACCATAAACTTTTGATCTCCCGCGCATCTAAGAATAAACGTAAAGACCCGTCGGGTTTGGTCGCAAACGTTAACGGACTACTATATGGAGTGGAACCCCGCGAAATAATGCCCATTTCAACCATCTCTGCCAATTTCTCCTCCATCTTTTGACGGTAAGCATAAGGCACAGGATATGATCTTCTAATAAATGGAGTACTATCTGACATCTTGATCTCATGTTCGTAACAATTTGCACGACCCAAAACATTAGAAAATATACTACGAAACCTACTCAAAACTTGTTTTAACTGTTCTAACTGTACATCCGAAAGCTCTATCCCCGTTTTAATTTCCTTTAATTTTTCTTGGAAATCTGAATCATCAACATCTCGAGTAGATATCTCTGATATTCCACTCTCAAAGATTATCTTCCTAAAAGGCAAAACTACATCTTGTTCATGAATTTTCAAACATAACCCCATTTCAGAACCTTGTAATTTAATCGTGGCTTCAACTAATGATAGCCA
The DNA here is from genome assembly GCA_012273795.1 of Dendrolimus punctatus. Taxonomy (NCBI): domain Eukaryota; kingdom Metazoa; phylum Arthropoda; class Insecta; order Lepidoptera; family Lasiocampidae; genus Dendrolimus; species Dendrolimus punctatus. The sequence continues at coordinate 5,493,326 of CM022530.1, read as the reverse complement.
ATCAAAGCCTAAAATCATAGATTGCAACAAATTTGGTACAATTAAAAAACTAATATCAATAATGTTACCTCCCAATTGAACCGGTAACAATACCATTAGTTGAATTTTAGTACTTTTCTGACCTACTGGACCCCTAATTTGAATTGGCCTGATGGGCAATAAATTAATTTTACTACATTCTTTTGATATTAACTCCCAAAAGATGCTGGAAATACATGTAATGTCACTCCCCGTGTCTACCAAACAATTCACTTCTTTCCCATAGATTTTAACAGTAATTATAGATTTCACTAACTCAAATTTATCTGGCAAATAGGCATCTTCCTCCTCAAACAAGGAAGATACACATCCGTTTGTCATAACAGAATTAGGATCTACATCCTTCAAATGTAATTTTAAAATATCAATAAATGCTCCCACCGAGGTTTCATCAATATAACCTAGCCCTGATTTATCTAATGAGGACTGACCCTTAGCTATAATAGGTGTAAGTATACCAGAATTACTAGTGCCTAAAGACTGTCCAGGTTTCCACCCACTCAACGACATAATTCTTAACCCTATCAACAACTTATCATTCCCTCCTATAGTTGATGGATCGGGCACACACCCACCAACATAGTCTAGTTTAAATTATAATCATATTCTTCATGTGGTATAGTTAAATCTTCTATAATATTAACATTAGTACTGCCTACTGGAGGTACTTGGACTGGCTTCAAAGTTTGTTTCTTGATTTGCCAACTGGTCTTCGCCTTGTTATTACTATTATTATTATTCTGTTCATGTGATGACGCAGGTACCCGCAGTGTAGTATTCAGCACTTCACCTCTGTTAACATTGTCGAGCTTCCTCAGGAACTCCGACGCTTCAATAATCGTTCTGCTCTGACTCGTAGACCACGCATATTGCACATCTTTTGGAAAGTGATGCATGATATCATTTATGAGCTGCGTCTCCTGTATTGGGTAGGTGAGCATCTTCGCTTGCCCACATAAAGTGATAAAGTAATTCAGCATACTAGTGCCAGAGCGATTCCATGTGCCATGAACTATTTTCTTACGAAGCTCCCCCTGCTCAGCTTCTCCCCAGTATGTTTCTAGAAAATCTCGTTTAAAATCTTCAAAATTGGTCCATCGTTCTCGGTATACACGAGCCCAACTCCTGGAACCACCATCCAAACATTCAATAATGAGATCAATCTCATTGCTAAACCCTATAGGTATTCGCTTCAAATATGCACATAAATCTTCTATGAAGGCAACTGGATGTTGTTTCTGTGTTGGAAATTTCGGCTTCTCTAAATTATTAACCGGCATTGTAGGATAACATGCCAACGGCATATGCCTCTCAACAGCATCTGTTTGTGAATAACCTGTCTTCATAGTACTCGGTTGTGTAATATTGTTCTCAACTGGTCTTAATCCCGCTGAACCACCTGCCACTGGTTCAATATTCTCCATAACTCCCGAGGGTTGACTCTCCCAGAAGCCAAGGTCATTTCACTATCCATTTGATCTAGTCTCAAGGCCACAGGCCTCTGCGAACTGGCCTCTCCACTATTTGAAGTCAAACTGTTTTCTAATTGGTTAATCTTTGTAAGGACAGGGTTCAAGTCTGGTCCAACATCCTCTTCATAATCCTCAAAAATCTCGGGTTTCCCCTTTGGACAGCAGTCGTAGATCTGGTACTCTCCGCACCTCTCGCAGCACTCCTCCTTTCACCCCTTGTAGTCATTCCAGGTTTCTGAACTTCCTTCGGCATTTTTTTTTTTTTTTATATTTCTTCAAATTGTTCAATATTTATTCTCCAAATATAATGGCAGCAAGATATCAGTAACTCTTCAGCATCAAATGATATGCACTAATCTTCAATTAATATTAATAAAGTAGCTCCTTTGTTTATATGAGAGCGCTTCTGCTCTTTGTTTTGTAGCAATTAGATAATATCTCTTGATTCACTATAATTAGCAGTGAACTAGCACTGTTACATCTCTTGGTTCATCCTGAAATATTAGAATTCCATCCTTCAATTACTTCATTCAAATATTTACTCAACGCTAGCAAACTATAAGTAGTCATAAACTATATAAGTTATTTGTATAATATAATTTAAATTATTAATTATTATTCCTAAGTTCATGCCTCATAGCAACATCTGACTCCACCATAGTAAATAATTATTAGCCTATCTCCCATTTATAACACATGACTGATTAACAGTTAACTAACTTCCTCAATTCTATTATGAAAAAAAAAATTAATTAAGTCCTCATTAAAATTTCATAAAATAATGATTAATATTTCATTTAATTAAAAATATACACCCCATTAAATTAAATTTGCCTCGCTATATAATTAATAAACAAGCACAAGGAAAATCAACAAGGTCATTGTGGCGCCCCCATCGGCAAAGTGATGAACTAATTCAATACAAGAAATAAAATTTTCTAAGTCCCTTGCAACGCCTGTAGTGACAAAAGGATGAACTAATTTGGACGCTGGAATTAAAAATTCAAAGTCACTGCAGCGCCCGTAGTGACAAGGTGATGAACTAATTTGAACACAAGTACAAAAATTCTAAATCACCATGGCGCCCTCTAACGAGAAAATACCGAATTAATTTGAACATGAGAATAAAAATTCCAAAAACACCATGGCGCCCTCTAACGAGAAAATACCGAATTAATTTGAACATGAGAATAAAAATTCCAAAAACACCATGGCGCCCTCTAACGAGAAGATACCGAATTAATTTGGAGATCAATGTGGCGCCTTTACTAGTACACTGATGAACCAATTTTGTGGCCACTGCAGCGCCCTCTAATGGTAAAATGCTGAACTAAGTTAAGCACGAAAATTAGAATTATAACGCCACTACGACGCCCTCTAACGATAAAATGCTGAAATAAATTAGACATGAGAATTAAGATTATGACGCCACTGCGACGCCCTCTAACGATAAAATGCTGAAATAAATAAGACATGAGAATTAAGATTATAACGCCACTGCTACGCCCCCTAGCGGCAAGCTTGTGAACTAGAATTAAAAAGGTTTCCACAATAACTAAATCATTTACCTATAAAATCAAACTGTTAATTATTACACCACCCACCGATCACCCTATCAACTCTGAAATAAACAACAACCCTTCTATAACCTTTGAAACCTTGCTCCGCCTCACAAGCAACAAATTGTGTATCTTTCAGATACACTAGGATAAAATAACTCAGCCCGACAGCAGAACTTGTTCTCTAACATCAATCCAGACACCTTGGATGGAAAACCTAATGTAATTTTGGACTCGCGCGCCGAAACTGCGAGATCCAGGATAAGATACAACTGTCCTAGACCCACTCCACATCATGCCGCAGCAGCCAATTCTTGAATCCTGGGAACGCGCACCGAATTGTAGCGTCCAGGATTCAATCCAAGTGTCCTAGACACATCACGCCCAGAAGACCAGGTCCTGACATCCTGATCGCGGCTAACCAAATTGTAACGTCCACCCCGCCCTCAAAGAGCCAAGGAATGACAAACTCAAGCCGAAGCATAGAGTGAGAAATAAAAGAAGTTATAAAGTGAAAATTAATAACATTTATTAAGTAAATAAACTTACTTTGGCCATAAATCGTGATCATCTAGTAATAAGAACCCTCGTCATAATACCGTTAACCCTATGTTCACAAGGTAGGCTATATAGGAGTGTTGATCAAGGAACAGGAAGACTCAAGGATCGGTGTATAATATATATCTATATAAATAATAGTTTTGTAGTATAAGTTGTAAGTGTAAAATGTCATGCGCTTTACGAATAATGACAAATGTATCGACTCATGACATAAGCTCATCACCTGAGTACGCCGTGCCTTTATTAGCCAAAAGGAATTTTAATGCACATTTCATAACAAATTATATAATTTTGTGTAGGCACCCCTCCTAACCACCTCTCTGATATTATGCCACCGCATTCATTAGCTATCAGTAAAAGAGCTCATATCAGAATAAGAGAAAAACCTCCAATCTTTTAATTAGAATTTATTGAATTGATTATAAACATTATCTAAACTAGCGTCGGTTCACAACGTACTATCGCTGGTGAGAAGAGCCGACAAGAAACTCACTAGCAGTACGTCCTATCAATTTAGAAAACACATTTGGAGTGCCTTTGTGTAAAATGAGTTGGAAAGGTCAAAAGACTTGAGTGAACATTTCATCTCAGAGTCACCCTTCCAAAATATCAAATAAATTTGTAATTATGAGGAATATCACCTCAGCGACCTCCCCTGATGCAAGTAGAATATCACAGTGAATTAAAAATAAAATTTAAATAAAGTTTAAGTAGTGATACTCTCTACATCCCATGAAATTCCCTTTCCTAAATTGTTAAAGTAAAAGTTTCAGAATGTCTCTCTATGAATTGTAAGTAAACTTTAAATTAAAATTAGGCGAGAGACACCTTCACTTGTATTATGTATCCCCTTGTCAAAGACAGACTTCTGGTTCCATCGTAAAAGTAAAATTGAAAGTTTAAAGTTTAAGTAAAGTGATGGATCCTACACCTGTCTAATGACCCTAACCCTTGAGATGAGAGCATAGCACCGTAAAGTAATGATTTAAGGTTAAATTAGATATGAATTGGTGATACTCAGCATCAAAGATGTCAACATCAGTAACACTGCTCATAAGTAGTTTTTATTAATCATCCTTTCCAATTCAGTCAAGTTTTGCCAGGCCTACCTACTTCTAAGACTCTTGTGAAATCAC